>JAUZSV010000913.1:8079-21638 GCA_034780495.1 Parotocinclus cesarpintoi | reverse complement strand
CACACACACACACACACACACACACACACACACACACACACACACACACACACACACACACACACACAAACATTGTACTTGACACATTCAACAGTATTACCCCTCCAACTTACAACATGATCGTGATTCGCAAAGATCCGACGTCAAGCTGCCGTTTATGTTTACTTCCGCGATGGGAAAATTCGTTTATTGCCATCTGTAGGATTTAAATTAAACCCCGAAACTCACCCCCCCCCAACACACACGCACACGGGGTTCCCCCCTCGTTTCACTTCCATATGGGGAATTTCTCCTGCTGGAAATTTCTGCTGCGTCAACACCCCATACCCTAGTGAATTATTCACGAGAAATTGCGTTTTCCTTATCTTGCCCTTAGGAAATTTTGTACCACTTGTCGCAACTTATGTGCAATGTGTGGCGCTGGGTGGGTGTGACGCGTGTTTATGTGTTAACAGCACTGTGGCAGGGTTATTGTACGCTTTATGTCTGTCTGTCCCTCTGCTCGAACTGCCCACTTAAGGTGGTCAGTTCCATCATCCTCCATTTTCTCGTCGAGCTTGGTTCGGGGGTTGTGAAAGGGTAAAGACTCTAGTTCTTACACTTGTTTCATCTCTGACTCGACATCAACTGTAGTCTGGGTCTTTCTCCTTTAGCCTACTTCAACGTAACCTATGGTTTAGGATCGTAGTCATAATTCTAAATCTGGCTAGTTAAATAAAAGGTTTGTAACCCAAAACAGTGTAAAACTACAAGGCAGGCAGTAGGGTACAGTGTGCTCTGTTAGTATGGAAGGTAGTTTGAGAAAGGGGCGTTTCTACTTGGGCACACGAAATGTAGAGGGGCACAGCTGTACATATCTGCTTGTAGTTAAGTTATAGGGGCACAACTGTGTAAAAAAAAAGTGCAGTCACCTCACAGCTCCAGTGCCCCTGACCTCCACCTGTGTGGAGTTTGCATTAGTTCACGTGTCCCATGTCTTTGTGGGTTTTCTCCGGATATTTTAGTTTCCTCCCACATTCCAAAGGCATGTGTGTTAATTGTTGTTTCTAAAGTGCCCTTAGTGTGTAAGTTTGTGAATCCCTTGATTGAGTGGTACCCTGTCTATGGTTGTTCCATTCTTGTGCCCACCTAGGTGGTATTACTCTGCCATTGTTGGGAACTGAAGAACAAATTGACACTGAGTACTATTTGAGTAATTCTGTTAATTTAACTGATTTCTTTGCTAGTGTGATGGATACCTTTGCTTTAGTGTTCAAATATATACAACCTGTCAAGCTGCCACTCCCAAACAGTTGATAAATTCCAGCATTAGCATTATACTTAATATTTAGTTATGCTTTGTGAGAAAAATCTCTTCATGCAGAATAACAAAATACATCTTTTGTTAACGCAAATTAAATCATCCACAGGTTCATTCAGACATGTGTACACTAAACTACTAACACTAGGTAGGCCATGTGCCTTTAAGTGATTGTGTTATCCTGCAGCTGTATGCTGACCAACTTCCTTGCAGGTGTGGCATTGTTGTGTCAACAGCTGACTGAGTAACGAAACAGGTTTTTAGCATGTGAAAGAGATTTTCAGCCTGGAGAAATAAGAAATGGACAATTGAGCTTTTGTTATAGATTATTATTTAAATGTCAGCTCTGGGTTTGTCAGCACTGTATCATAAGCTCTGATGTGCTACTCCTTTTTATACCTGTATAAAAGTAATGTTGAAAAATAATGGCATTGGTTGTAGCCCCACAATGTTGTTGATTGAAGATATGAGTCCTTGCAGTTCAAAATTCCCTTGCACAACAAAATCTTAGTGTCTGAAACACAACACAATGCTTTAATACAGCTGATACTTGATATTGTAGTTTATGCCATCTGGTTTTGCAAATCCGGAAACCAGTTGCAGAATTAATCGTTAAGACATGTCAGTCCTCACCCAACACAAACATTCAAAAACTGTTTTCTTATAAAATATTCTGAATGAATTTTGTGCTGTTTACAGACATAGTCTTGTATTAGAAATATCAGTTTATCATGTTTATGTATATGTGTGTGTATGGTTAGGTGAGAATGAGAACCTAGCCACTGCGTATGTGTATGTAGGCAGCATTGAACAATGAGAGGTTAAATATATAGAGGTGCTTAGGTATAGGTATAGTGGTATAGTGATTTTTCATTCACTCAAGACACATGAAAGCAGACTTAAATGCAGTCAAATCAGACATTATGCATGTAAACCACACATCATACAATTATTAATACATCGGTGGGATGTACTTGGATGGCTTTAATTTAATATGGGTTCCTGGGTTCATTCCTTCTTTTTCAAGAGCTACCCTGTGATATGATTTCCGTGCAGATCAGCCATGGCTGTCTTCTCCCCAAAACAGACATAATTAGCTACCTAGCTACCTGTATGACAATTCTAGTCTGACTGAGTGTATCACTGTCATTTACAGACAGATGTCACCTTGCTTTGATGCTTTTTAATTACTACTGTTGGTCATAGAGCTTCTAGCAAATTCATTTCAAAGTCAAAGTCATTTTAGAGGCTTAATAAGAGTCACTGCACAATTAAATTGGACTTGATGTTGAGAGGATTTAATTCTCTCAACACTCAGACAGCCATGACTGAACAACAGAAAAAAAACACCCACTGCTGGCTGATTAATGGTGTGAAGTATATGTACAATATATACATAATATATATATGTTTTGTAACATGACCGGTTTGCAAATATTCCGGGTTAAAGGTAACTTGGGATTTGTACTAAAATAAAATAAATTGCAAATGTTTTCCAGATAAAGTAATCCAATCCAAATAAGTGTAATATATATAAAACACCTACACTAAATTGAATAATCATGAGAAAAATGGCAAATCCAGCTATTTGAAGTGTATTCATTCAATAATTTTGTGAGCAATATTCATAAATAAAATTCATGAAAATATGTTAAACAGGCTTTTGCAAAGCATAACTGGTTTACATAAATTACATAAAAACTATGATAAATTGTTAAATGCTTAAAATGGTCTATTTCAAGTTTATGTTTACATTGTGTTTATTTATTATTAACAGGCAAGCAACAGTAAACACTTTAGCAGTGTTTCTCAAATAAAGGTACTAGTACTTTTAGGGGTGCATTTTGTAGGGATGATACTTAAGGAAAAATGAAAATTAATGATAAAATAAATAAAAATGGCTTTTTATCTGACAACTTCCACAATCATTTTCTTGGGTGATTAATTATGAGGTTAGGATTTTATATTTTATATTGCTGTGTTTAAGGCTAAAAGAAAACCATTGTAAGACAGTAGACAGATGTAACTACATGGTTGTACATGTGAAGAAGTCCCTGCTTACATTAGAGAGGTGAAACCCTAGCAAATATACAGATAACAGGAGGACAATTCAGAAAGTTCCATGTGTTACTGTATACAGCACATCACTGGAAGTACATGGGGTTTTTAATATACAGTAACGTGTCTAGTGGGGAAATTCCCCATAAGAAACAGGGGACCACAGGGTGAATGTTCACAGTTTGAACATTTATTCTTAAATTGGATAGTGATTTGACTGCACTTTTGCATAAGAAAAAACAACATAATCAAATCCTCAAATGGATTTCTTCTCTTTAGACAAAATTGCAATCAACATAATTTTAAATAAGGTTGCATTCATTTTCTATATGGTATTATACTATATACAAGGGGTCTTTGAATCGAATCGTTTTACAGCATTGTGTCACATGCCCTTTCCTTATAGTTTCTACAAAGAAAATATTCCTGATAGAGAGACACCTCAAATTCAGTAAATCAATTCATTTTCTTCTCCACGTAATCATAGACAGGGTCATGAGAAAGATGGTGCCTAGCTGGCAGCACAGGGTGCAAGGCAGGAACAACACTAGACAGGACACCAGTCCAATGTAGGGCATGTGATGGAAAATTCCATCCCATGAATACTGACTTTGCATGATTAAGTAACATCTCTGATTAGTACATCTCTGTTTTGTCTGTATCAATGTTCACAGGTGTAATTTATATTGTTGCTCGTAAATAAAATTTTCTCAGTCTGTTTCTCAGCAAGGTCTTAAGTGAGCAAGAAGAGAGTTCTGGAGATGGGGGTGGTTGAGGTTGTCTTGTGTGTGTGGAGAGGGCTAGGAAGATGGGGTGCAGGCTGACATGACACACAGCTGAACTCTGTCTGTGAGTGGGTGGAGTGTGTGTGAACGAATACTGCTCACTCCCGGCTGTGGGCTGTGCTGGGTGGATAACAGGTTAGATGTCTGCTACAGTACTGATTACAAACTACACAAAATATTATTTGTGTGTATATCTGTGCATGTGTGTAAGTGTGTGAGTGCGTAGGGTTCCACCTTTGAGAATTGAAAACGCCCCCACCCTCCTCCACTTTAGCGCTCCAGAGCTTCACCCCCACTCTCCAGTTTTAATCCACTATGCATGATTCATTCATTCATTCACTGACAAACACTGATATGGTGCAAAAGAAGATGCACCATACAGTCAGTGCTACTCCATGGCATTCCATTTTCTTATATCCAGCCTACTGCTTATTTATGGGAGGGGGGAGGCCTAGAGTTTTAAACAAAACCCACACAGACAGAGATCATGCTCCATCCACACGAACAGAAGATGAAATAGGAGAAGAGGATAGAATAGAAAGAGGACGTTTAATGTATTAGAATTTTTGTTTACACATTTTTGTTCAATTTTGCACCTAACTGACAAGTCTATGGATGAAAAGTTCAGAATTGATGGTAAAAACATGTATTAAATGTTAAAGCCTGTAATAAAGCACCATTTTTTAATTTACCAAAGCACGTCTAAATTCTCCTCAATACTTGTCCCTTCATATCACTGCACTGAGATTCTATTCTTTCTTTATTTCTGTACCTTCCATATGTACTTGATTTGAGTGACATTAAGATTTAAACTCTCTTGGTAGACCTAATGCTGCAGTGTAAAACATTTCCTTGTTAAAATAGAATAAGTAGAATTGCTTAATTATGGGGCAAACCACATAAAACGATGTGTTCTTGAGCTGATGGAATTTATGTAACATTAATTTACAGATGGCTTACTATGATATAGGGTTAGGTTGGGGATGTGCACATGCCATCCTTTGGCATAAATAATTGCATACTTAACTACATAGGTTCTAAAATGATAGCCAGCTGAGTTGATTAAGTAGCTAGTTAGTGTTAATGTGTATTGTTGCTATATTTTAGCACTTTAAGCTTAAATATTTGCGAAAATGGCCACTTATTGAGTCTGAACTTGCAGTGTATTTTTCACAATTAATATGTAGCTATCTATTTACATTAGCAATTTTATATACTTTTTCTCGAGAGTGTTGCACTAAATTTTATTGTATAATGATAATAAAAGGCTGCTTTTTCTCGTGCTTCAGGTTACTTTTTTTTGCTACAGTAAAACAAACACAAAGCCTAAAGTGCAGGTGGCAGGTAGGAGACAAATTTGTGTGGTTAAAGTACCTATCAAGCAAAGACATGCAGTCACGAGAGGTCTATTTGTTGTATTTCAATAAAAAATAAATGAAATGTGAAATTCTAACCTAATTTGTGAAAACAAAGCTTTTTCTCTCTGATTTGTGTCATAAATGCCATTTTCTATTAATTTTGTCGTATGAAATTCTTTGTAAGGTGCAGTGAAGTGCTGAAGCTGAGAGGTTTTCAATTGCACAATCCCGTAAAACCAGAGCCAGAAAATGTAACAGCTTTGTGATAATGAAAATGGGGGACGAATGCCATATAAAATAAATAAAATTATTATTTTATAAAATAAATAAAATAATCTCCTAAAATTGATCAATCAAACCAACTTATTGAGAAAATAATAAATACATTTATTTAATATTAATATCTGGCAGGGTCAACGTGTCCGGAGCCTCACCCTCCCTCAAAACTGGCAAGCTGCCATCAGCACAGGGTGCAAGGATTTGTGCTGCTATTTGCTATGTTGTACTGTTATATAGCACAAACAGCTTCACAAAACAAAGCAAAGCACAGAGGATCAGGAAAGTAAGAGAGTTATCAGCAGGGAGCTAATTGCTTATAATGAGCTGAATAGTTAGCTAATTTGTGTTTTCATTGTTCTGTTTTTTCGTAATACAGGTGCAGATCACAACAGTGGCAGATATTTAGATACCCAGTCTTGGACACTTGTGCTTGTTATTCATTCAATAACTGTTTAGGGCATAGCATGTATATTTGTACATGCTCTTTGGTTCTCAATTTTAAAGTTATTAGATTTTCAAAAGGGAACAACGAAAGATCAGAGTAGTCTTCTGCCATTTTTAGCTTTTGTAAAGCTTTAATGTCAATTCACAGCGAGTGTGCATCACAGACATTAATGCACAGAGCACTAAGGATCAGAGAACACGACTCAGACATTTACATGTCATCATTTAACAGGCACTCTTATCTGCAACCTACTACCAATTTGTTAAATCTGGTGGGTGAGTGATGCAGGAAACTCCCATTTAGTCTTCTTGTCCAAGGTGTTTGCCATTAGCCATTTTTACCATTGGGGGTGTATACATTCCTCAAACAGTTACAGTATATTTAATCCACATAAATTGGATAGCAGTTCTAATGACTTGTGCAGTACTGAAACCCTTCTTGTTTCTAGTAGACATTTAAGCAGCCTTCCACACGTACAGTCATGTGTTTAGTCCCCTGGTTGTTGCTTAGTCCTCTAGATCATTTTGACCACATGAGGTTCTAAACACAGGATGTTTATACAAAGGCAGGCATGCTAAATCATTGCCAGTTTAAATGTCTGTTAGTACCCCTTACTGTTCTTACATGTTGTAGTTAGTGTTTTTTGTGTGCACAAGTGAGCTGGCCCGGTTGATTATATTTAAGCCCTTGTATTTGTGTGTCATATTTAATTAGTATTTTTGATACAATTAAATTGTGTGACATCAAATGTATGAATTGAGTTTTTTACCAATTTACCAATGATACCAAATTGTGTACTTTCTTTGCAGTTAGTATTACTCAAAAGTCTTTCCTTGCACAACTAGGGTATAAACTAGGTCACCTCTATCTTCTTATATTGCCATTTCCTTTACCAAAGTATGTATCTGTCTTAATAACTTGTAAACACAACACTATCATTATACATTTGGAAACATTTTGTATTTTAATATCCCAGATGAACACTTACCATTACACTATTAGTGGCAGATTTGGGCTTGTACTTGTCACAGGGTTAATCTGGTTAATCAAGGGTTTTAAGAGCTGTAAATTTCTATTATAGATTGGTATTTAGGGCTGGTACTTGCCAATTAATATGACAGAACTTGACATGAACTTGACAACTTTAGGTTGTAAAAGAGATGCTTTCCTATAAACCATTTTTGCTTTTTCATTGTGGTATCGCTGCAGTTTCCAGTTACATAGTACAGTGTTTCCTCGCCACTTCGCGGTTCACCTTTCCAGGACTTGGTGCATTGCGGTTTTTAAAAAAATATTATGGAAAAAATATATTTTCGCTGTTTTCCAGGTTTTTGCTGAACTTTTACATTTAAAAAATCACAAAATGTATTAAAAATATATTAAAAATATTAATTATAACAATAAAGGAATGTTATAAATCATAAAATATTACGATTTACAGTAAATAACGTATGAATATGCACAGTCCAGAGCATCGCCCGTCACTACTTGCCGACATGACAAGTTTTTGTCTGCGGTGTTGTGTTCGCTGTTTGTGAAAGGTTCACACTAAAATAGTGTATAAATACTTAAATAAATATACTGTTCCTACTTCGCAGATTGTCGTTTATCGCGGGTGGTCCTGGAACGTAACCCCCACGATAAACGAAGGAACACTGTATATAACTTACTGACATGCTAATGCTAATATCAACTAGATGCCATAGTATGCCAAATTACATTGGTTAACAAAGATTTTATCACATGCAAAGAAACCCTGTTTTGCACACTGAATCCAAATAGTAAATAGTAAATGGTATGCGCCATTTAACATCCACATTACATTTTGTGAAGGATGTTGATTGAAATGGACATTGAACAGGCATTGTTGTAGTCACCCAGTAGTTTAGATACTTTGCAAATAGTGTTGTTTCAACAATAATATTTATTAAACAAAGTATAACACATTTAGTACTGTACTGACCTGTAAAATACAGTAATACTTATTTTGGTATACTTTATAAAAGTTGAAACACTTAAAAACTGAAAATTAAAACAAAAGTATGAATCTTCTTAATTTCTGCACTCTTTCTGCCTTCAAGACTCATTTATTTTAACACAAAATCACATTGTAGAATTTTTAAATACCTAATTTGCATTTTATTGCATTAAATAAGTATTTGATCACCTACCAACCAGCAAGACTTCTGGCTCTAACAGACCTCTTAGTTTTTTAAAAAAAAGTTCCCTTATTCATCACTCATTACTTGTATTAATTGCACCTGTTTGAACTTGTTACCTGTATAAAAGACAACTGTCCACACACTTGATCAATTACACTCAAATCTCTCCACTATGGCCAAAACCAAAGAGCTGTCTAAGGACACCAGGGACAAAATTGTAGACCTGCACTAGACTGGGATGAGTTACAGGACAATAGGCAAATTCTTGGTGAGAAGGAACAACTGTTGCTGTTATTCAAAAATAGAAAATGATTGTTCATCTTCCTTTGCCTGGGGCTCCAGGCCTATGTACAGGCCTATTTAATTTTGAATGACCATCTGGATGATCCAGAGGAGGCATGGAAGAAGGTCATTTGGTCAGATGAGACCAAAATAGAGCTTTTTGGTACAAACTCCACTTTCCATGTTTGGAGGAAGAAGAAGGGTTAGAACACCGACCCAACTGTAAAGCACGGGGGTGGAAACATCATACTTTATGGATGCTTTTCTGCAAAGAAGACAGGAGAAGTGGACCGTATTGAAGGGAGGATGGATGGGGTCATGTATCGAATATTTTGAAGAGCAACCTCATTCCCTCAGTAAGAGCACTGCAGATGGGTCATGGCTGGATGACAATGAGTGGTAAGTGACAGCCAGGGCAACTTAGGAGTGACTTTGAAATAACCATTTAAATTTGAGTGGCCTAGCCAGTCTCCAGACCTGGACCCAATAGAAAATCTTTGGAGGGAGCTAAAACTCAAAGTTTGCCCAGTGACAGCTCCGAAACCTGAAAGATCTGGAGATGGTCTTTATGGAGGAGCTGGCCAAAATCGTGGTCAAGAACTACAGGAAATACAGTCTGAGCTAAGTAATTACAAACAAAGGTTTCTGTCCCAAATAGTAGGTTATGTTTTTCTATTGTATCAAATACAAATTTTGTGCAATAAATTAATTGTTTTTAAAATCATACAATGTTATTGTCTGGATGTTTTTAAAATTCTGTCTCTCTCAGTTGTGTACTTATGATGAAAATCACACACCTCACCATTATTTGTAGGTGAGAAAACCTGCAAAATCGCCAGTGTATTATATACTTATTTTTTTCCCAGTGTAGCTACAAAAATATCTTGAGCTACCAAAAGAGAGAATTTGAAGTTATCTGAGGTCATTCTGCATTTGCATCTTACTCCATTAGCCCCAAGACTTGAGTTGGTGCTATCCATGGCTAGCATAATGAATAATGCTCGTCATTTTTTTTTTTTTTTCTAAATGCTTTGTATGATGTTCTGATCTGCATTAGCCCATTATAAGGGATTTGAATCCAGAGGGGAGTTCATCTGTATGGGCTAAAGTGCTGTTAACAAGGCCTGTTTAACATTCAGTTCTCCCTCCTCTATGTGGTACAATTATTATTAACAGCTTTTAGTATGTGGACAGTGCCTGTGTGTTTCAATCTGAGACTTTTATATGTGCGAGATCAACTTGTTTTCATTTATTAGTTCTGTCTTTAAAGTGCCATCAGGACATTAAATATTCATCAGATTGAAGAGTTACAGTTGTAGAGTGTGCTTGGTTTATGGATGAGTAGCTCATGATTGTGGAGACAAATTGATTGTGCTTATAGAGAAGTTGCTAGAAATGATTTCCCCCTTAATTTAAGTAATACGTCTGTACTTCTGTGTTTAATAAAATTTGACTTATTTTCAGGTAGACTAATTTGAGTGTATGTTCTTGTGTGTTGCATCCGAATTTGATTTAATGTATTAACCACCAAGTCAGCAGCAGACTGTGATTTCAGTGCTTTGTTACTGAACTGTCACATCCACTATTGTATCCCCCACCACCCTGAAGCCCTTTTCTGTTATCCCACCATGGAGCTGTTAAAAGTGGGACAGGCTCCCCTGGTGGCCTCCTGACGCCCTTTTTCAATTTTTCTGAGACAAAAAAAGAGTACCAATCTCTCTCTGACTCTAAATTTCACACATTGCTCTCATTGGGATGCCCTCCTCAATGACCTGCATTAGCCAATTGACAAAGTAGCACCATTTGGAAGGTTTGGTAGCAATTCTGACCGCACTCTCTTAGAAGTCAATGAAAGTGGGTGTTATGTGGGTAAAAACTGTGAATTGTAATATTAAGTGAAGTCCAGAAAACTGAAGGAGGGGGCTTGTAAGACCAAACAGCAATCGCATCCTCTTTCTGTGGTTGCAGTTCCTGCACACATGGGCGTTTTCAGAAAAAGAGCTGCCTCAGACTCTTGTCTCTATTATTTTCTGTCACATACTTTCTTTTTCTTCTTGCTTTTCCTCATGTTCTTGCCCACTTAACATTGGCACTTCTTTCTTTCTATCTTTCTTACTTTCTTTCATTCTTTCTTTCTTTCTTTCTTTTTACAGTGAGATTGTTGGCTGGACAATGAATGTTGGCACTCAAGTGTGGGAATGTGTGACTTTAAAATTAGGCTTCTGAGGTGGGTGGTGTCATATTTACAGGGCTGGTGTTTTCATTTTTTTTGGTTGTTGTTTCATTTTCTTGTGTTGCTCATTTTTAATGATTTTTAAAGATCTGTTAGCATCTGAGTGTGAATTGCTACTTACGATAGACGATAAAAAATATCGTTCTGGTTATAAATTTTCTGTACAGCCCTATTTGTGTATACAAGCTATGCAGTATGTTAACATATCAGTATATTAGAATTAGAATAAAAATACTTTAGTTGTATGAGCACCATTCATAATCTCAAAACCCAAACTACAAACTGGTGAATTAGAAGCTGCAATAAGCCGATAAGTGACCAAAAAGATATTAAAAAAGACCCTACCTTACAAATCTAATGCTGTCTTTCATCTTACAGACACACATGAACAGTGTAAGTGCTAATTTAGATCAGGGGATTTTGCTCTGTGTCCTGTGTGGCTGGGTAATACCAGCATGCTGAGGAAGAGAATAACGATGCATCATAATTTAACACAAAATTTGAAATGCAAAATGATTAAGATGTGTCAAAGAAGCATCTAATGCCAAAATATCCGAACCATGAACATTAATCGCTGTGTAAAACAGCGGTCTCTTGACTGCCAAAAATCAGCGTTTTGATCGCTGTTCTATTGTTGTGCAATATTTCTGAAAGGATGTCAATCATGCCTTTATGGATAGACACAGTGATTCTGAAACAACAAAGTGTGGCCGTGCATCTTGTTTTGTTATCTAACTTATGAATAGATTTGGAGTTACTTTCACCTACTAATAATCCAGAGATCCCTGTAGGTACAAAAGCATATAGACTGTGTTGGCTTACATGAGTCCAATTACTTAATTAGTGTCTTTATTAGAATACACACATACAGGACATTTGTATGCATCATTAAATAAACTGAAAAACAACTTCTGTAGTCTACAGAAGCAAGTATTTAATGTAATTTATATTTTACTTAATATAGCAGCATAAAGTGCATCATTGGAATGCCAAGTTGACCCTTCAACAGTTCAAAGAAGCTTTATAAGGAATGGTCTTTTTGGAAGGGTAGCATCCAAGAAACCAGTTATTCAGAAGGGGGAAAGGGTAAAAATGCTAGAATATGTTAAAACTTACAGAGACTGGAATGAAGAGGGTTATGGACTGACAAAGCTATATTTGACATTTGTGGTTTCAGTTGTTAACAATGTGTTATACATAGTTATTATAACATTGCTAAAGTAAGAAATCCTTTACACATTACCAATGTCCCAAGGCACTTGACAAAGAGAAAGAAATACCTTTTGGTGTGTGTGATTACTCATTATTCATTTTGTTCCTTTTCCGATTTCCATTGTTCATTGAATCACACATGCCATGAATTTCTGGTAGTTACACATAGGTTGAGAGAGATGTCAGTGGTAAGAATTTCTTAATTGTCTCAATCCATGCATTTCTCTCACCCTTCCTCTTTATCCCTCTGACTTATTGACAGAAGCCAATGTTTGTGATTATTACAATTAGTTTACAGACAGCTGTTTCATGCCAGGACATGTTTGTGTTTGTAAATATGCATGTGTGTAATATAGAGGTGTACAAGCATTACAGATTTTGCTTGTAAAAAGATATTTGGGGCAATGCGAGAAGGTAATAGATTGTTATGTGGAAACTCGGCTGAACAGAATTGGTGTACAGGAAGTTTTCTTCTACAGCCTACTTTTGTCTGTTACACTCTTCAGCATATATATACATACACGCAGTGTTCCCTCGTTTATAGTGGGGGTTACATTCCAGGACATTATATTTATTTTAAGTATTTATACACTATTTTAGTAGTAGAACTTGCAGAACGTTTGAGTGGCATCGTAGGGTTTGAATGAATTCAATCTATAATGAAACTTTCACAAACAGTGAACACAACACCGCAGACAAAAACGTCATGTCGGCAAGTAGCGACTCAGGCGGCGATGCTCTAGTCTTACTTGTTGTTTTTGGTCAATTTTGTGCATTTTTTAAAAGTAAAATTTCCGCAAAAAATCGCAAAACAGTGACAATATGGGACATATCTATTTATAAGGTTTTATATATATATATATATATATATATAACCATACACCGTACTAAACAGTTAATGTGTGGCACTCTCGTCCAGGTTGTCATGCTTCTGCTCACCCCCATAAAGATGTTACTTTGCTACTCAGTCATTTTAATTTAGTTTGCATTTCATTTGTGTAATCAAACA
Source organism: Parotocinclus cesarpintoi (assembly GCA_034780495.1). Lineage (NCBI taxonomy): Eukaryota > Metazoa > Chordata > Actinopteri > Siluriformes > Loricariidae > Parotocinclus > Parotocinclus cesarpintoi. Next base: position 8,515 of record JAUZSV010000913.1, on the reverse strand, counting down.
ACTTTCTTTGACCTTTTATTTGCTTTACTGGCGATCTTGTTTAATGAAATAAAATTAAATGCTTCTTTTTAAAATTGCTTTATATTTATTTTAAATTATCCCCAAATGTTTGTGAATTTCAGTATATGTATTTCAGAGAACTTAAAGGAAAGCTGTATCTCTGTGCATGCCAGAAGGTTGGTTTGTTGTGCCACCTCTCGGGGCGCAAGCTCTCAGAAGGTGTTAAAGATGATTTGTTGATTCGTGAGTAGCAGCAGCCATGTTGTGGGGAGTCATTGTCGCACCATTTGGTGCTTTTGAAATTATGACTGTATGTGTGAGTGTGTCAGTGTGTGTGTGTGTGTGTGTGTGTGTGTGTGCGTGCGTGTGTGCGTGCGTGTGTGCGTGCGTGTGTGAGTGCGTGTGTGAGTGAGTTTGTGAGTGCGTGTGTGAGTGA
>JAUZSV010000900.1:8204-19652 GCA_034780495.1 Parotocinclus cesarpintoi | reverse complement strand
TAAATGACCCCTGGCCCAGTGCAAACGTCTGAGCTTGTGGAGCTTGCTTAGAAATGGCTTCCTCTTTGCACTGTAGAATTTCAGCTGGCAACGGCGGATGGCACGGTGGATTGTGTTCACTAACAATGCTTTCTGGAAGTATTCCGGAGATCATTCTGTTATTTCCTTGACAGTGGCATTCCTGTGTGAGGTGCAGTGACGTTTAAGGGCCTGGAGATCACGAGCATCCAGTAGAGTTTTACAGCCTTGACCCTTACACACAGCGATTGTTCCAGATTCTCAGAATCTTTTGATGATGTTATGCACGGTTGATGATGATAATGTTACGGATCGTACGATCCTTGAACTGAGGTGGCACCCAAAATGCAGGACACGAGGACAACCAAGACACGGGTATATAAATAAGATGTATTTATTATACGTGACAGATATGTACAGGTGAATAAGGGTGTGAACGGTGCTATATACAAACAGAGTGGAGTTTGTATACGGAGTTTGGAAAGTGAGTGTAACAAACAGTGTATGTACAATGGTGTGTGTGGGTTGAATGTAGAAGATTGCACAGTAGGTTCAAACAAAAGACGAGGTAAAAAGGACGGAGAAACAAAAACAAAACCAGTGCGGCTGCAGTGGTGAAGGTTCCCAGGAATCCAGGCGGGTACGGTGAGGAAATCCGGAGGGCAGGACGGAGACGGAGCGAAGTATGGCTGCACACAAAAAAATACAAACTTAGGTGAACAGAAACAAACACTGAGAAATAACGATGCACGGAGGCGAGAGGAGAGCAACAACTGAGGGTTAGCGTTTAGCATATGCTAGGACATAATAAGCCAGATACCAGCGAGTGGACGGAACGTTCTGGCTAAGTCTGGATGAGAAACCAGGTGTTATATAGACGGAGTGGATGATGAGATAATTCCAGACAGGTGAGGAAGGCGGAGGAAGATGATCAGCTGAACCAATGGATTCCTGTGGACACGCAACACGCACGCACAGCACGGCACTGGAGCAAAACCAAAACAAAGACTAAGGGACCGGTGGAAAAGGACGAAAAGGGTGAACAGGGAAAAGGGAGCGTGACAGGAAGAAAACAGCGGAGGAAGGAGAAAAAAGGCAGCGAACCCTAACAGATAACTTAAAAGTTTTAGCTTTTTACGCTGGGTAACACCATTTTGTTATTGCTGCATCTTTCTTTGTCTCTCGCTTTGTACTAGTTTATAATTTTCAGGCCCATCACTTTGCTGCTGAGCATTGTATGCATCTTTCCACACAACAATGGTGGAATTGGTGATCCTCTTACCATCTTGGCTTCTGAGAAACACTGACACTCTGAGAAGATCTTTTAATACCCAATCATGTTGTCAATTGACCTAATTAGTGTTAATTGGTCTTCCAGCTGTTTGTTATATGCTAAGTTTTCTTTTTCCAGCCACTTATTGCTACTTGTCTCAACTTTTTTTGGGATTTGTTGACATTGTGAAATTTTAAAGTAACTTTACTTTAAAATGTTACATTTACTCAGATTAAACTTTTGATTTGTCATTTATGTTCTATTACGAATAAAATATTGACATTTGCCATCTCCATATTATTGTATTCAGTTTTTATTCACAATTTGTTTAGTGTCCCAACTTTTTTGTAATCCGCTTTGTACTACAGAAATAATAATGAAATGCCTTTTCTCGAATGTAAAATCAATAATGGTGTGAAAACCAAATCGCAAGCTTGGTAGCGTAAATTGAATCGAATCGTGAGCAGAGTGAATCGTTACAGCCCTAGAATTTGTATTTGTAGCACCCATACACATAACCTAACGTCTAAAACCATCAATGCAATGCCATACGGCTTTATTTTATCGGGTGAATTGACGTGACATAACGTGCCGGAGTATCTTGCAACTACATGCCCTCTTTGTTGATGATTATCTTTGTATACACGACCGCTACCTGTGATTTTCTACTTCCACAAAAGAATAAACAGCTATTTATTTTCTTATAGCTAATCATAATGACTTGATTTTAATGTGCCGGGACATTTAGTAGGCAATAATAATAGTGGGTAGTAATTTATTTGTTTGTAAAAACCTAGGCAAAGTAGGCTATAGCTTTATTTGCCTATTTTAGTCATGTATTGATTTAATTTCTTGATTGACTGATTTGTGTATTCTCTTGTATTTTCTTATGCATGAAAAAAAAAAATTATTTTTAAAAACTGAATTAACTCAAAATAACATAAAATACTACAGCTTTATTTATCAAAATATTACGTTCTCAAAATTCAATCACAGTTTGTTTTTTGTCCAAACAAAATATAAGGGAAATCAAGAATAAACACTACATTTTACCCTCTTCCAAGGGCATGGGTAAGGAGCTAAATCCACTCTGGCAATACGAGTGGAAAAGCCCCTTGCTGTTATATTAGCTAATATTACTTTATCTCTAATAAATACTTCCATTTCTTTTCTCAGCAGAACAAGAACCCTGTAAGACTAAACAAAAATCAATGGTCACTTCACTCTGACCAGACCATCACTGGCAAGCACGGGGGGACTTCAATTGAATTTCCAGCGACGTCCAAGAGCACTTCGTTTCCTCAAAGTGAAAACAAACGTCAGCGTAAAGAAAAGCTACAGCCCACCAGGGATGGGAGGAAGGAATTGCTCACGCAGTGAGGAGAAAAGCAAGAAGAATTAGGTCCAAAATTTGCAGTGACACAAACCATCTGTGTATGTTTTGAATGTCAATGAAGAGCTTGATGAGAAAGATAAGAGATACTTGAGAGATTTTATTTTGGTAAAATGATTCAGACCTCTGTGATCCTGCATGACCTTCTGACATTCCACGTCGTTCCACTTCAGCCTTGGGTTTATCTGGAATAAATACAAATTTCCCTGCCAATCCTCCTTCAAGACCCTATCCCAGCCCCATGGGGAAACTGTATGCACGCATAGCTAAGGACACACACTTCAGGTTGGAAAATCATCTATAAGCTACCAAAGTGGAATTGAATCCTTCTCAGTCTGCACCAGAAAGGAGGCAATACCAGAGCAAAAGGTAAAAATGCCTCTGCTTTATTTCTATTGTCATAACAATCTTAATTGTATTATTACAGGAAAAAATAGACCTGGTATATTTTATAGACCATTTGCTTAGATGAACGAGGGGGGGGTGTTAATTAAATATGATGAGACAAAGATATTCATCTAATTCTGCACGTGTGCTGTAGGTTTGTATGAAGTTCGATGCTAATTAAATTAACGAGAAAAGGTTTTTTTTCATGATAAAAATAAGCACTGCAATGAAAACAGTCACTAAGACGGAACTTCAGAAAAACACTGATTATAGATGTGAATACTTAATAGAAATCACGAATATTTTAGATATATGGTATGTCATAATTGTTCAAATAACCAAAATCAATGCTTATCATTATGACAAATACACAGAGAATCCCAGAACTACATGTGCTCTGATAAATAATGTCTTCAGACAAGCACAAATGTGTTAATGCAGAAAAGGCAGGCGAACATGGATTTCACATGAACACAAAAAGTGCTTGTAAATATTAGTCCTCCAAAGTAATTAAGATCTTTAATTTTGCTTGATCATGAATTTTGTTTAGTTCTGTTTGACTATAAAGAACTACGTTGTTAAACAAACACTAAACTGTAAAATCACTTTATTAGGTACACCTTTCTAGTATTGGGTGGATCCACTTGTCCCTCCAGAACTGCCTGAATTCTGTGTGAAATAGATTTAACAAGGTATATGCAGTACAGTGTAAAAGTGTCAGACCACAATTAGATTTGTTGGTTTAGCAATGTTGTGAATTACTATGTACAGTGGAGTAAAAAGTATTTAGTCAGCCACTGATTGTTCTCTTTCTTAGAAAGATGAGAGATGTCTGTCATTTTTATCATATGTACACTTCAGCTATGAGAGACAAAATAAAATCCAGGGAATAACATTATAGGATTTTTTAAGAATTTATTTGTAAATTGGGCTGGAAAAATTAGTATTTTATATATAGAGGAAGAATGGCATCCCAAGAACATAATACCTACTGTGAAGCATGGGGGACAGGATGGCTGATCTGTGTTCAGAGAAGAAATAACAGGGCCATGTGTCGTGAGATTTTAAACCAAAACCTCCTTCCATCAGTGAGAGCATTGAAGATGGAACGTGGCTTTTTATTCTAGCATGATAATGATCCCAAACACACCACTCGAGCAATGAAGGAGTAGCTCCGTAAAAAACATTTCAAGGTTCTGGAGTGGCCTAGCCAGTCTAGAAAATTTGTGGAGAAATTTGAAAGTCTGTGTTGCCCAGCGACAGCCCCAAAACATCACTGCTCTAGAGAAGATCTGATGAAGGAATGAACCAAAATACCAGCTACAGTGTGTGCTAACATGGTGAAGACTTACAGGAAACGTTTGATCTCTGTCATTGCCAACAAAGGTTATGTTACTTAGTATTGCGTTGAACTTTTGTTATTGACCAAATACTTATTTCCAACCATAATTTACAAATAAATTATTTAAAAATCCTACAATGTGATTTCCTGGATTGTTTTCTCATTTTGTCTCTCATAGTTAAAGTGTAGCTATATTAAAAAATTACGATGATGTCACTAAATCATTCAACCCTGTAATATTATTTGAAAAACCTTTGACAATAAAATACTTCAATAGAGATGACCTACAGATTTCATCTGTAGTTATTGTAGTGTTTGTGTGTGTGGGTGTGCAAGTGTGTGACTGATTTCCGCATAAAGCTCTAACACATTTACATTAACAGCCCAATGTCTTCCTGTGTGTTCCTCAAAAAGAAAAATGTTACAAAATCAACTCTAAAGAATGTGGACTTCTCCAGTCCATACTCCACCATTGTGAACAATGAAATTAAAAACCCCAATCATTCAAAAAGGGGCCATGGCCAAAAAAGATTACTCTAAGAGCAAGGCTAAATACTCTTCTGGGTAACTTGAAATGAATGCCCGCTCTCACAATTGCTTATGTTAACGTTCATGAGTCTTTCATCAGGAAAACACTGAACAACAATGGTGAGCATGGCAAGCTTTCAAGGAGAAAACCACCAGTCTCTAAAATATATACTCCTGTCTGTCTGCAATTTTCTAAATATAATGTACGCAAATAAAAATGCTATTGGAAAGATCTTTTTGGTTGAAACGAGAAGCATTATGTATTAAAGAATGGAAAACACTGCGTTCCAGCATAAGAACTTCATTAACCTTTATTAACTTTTTTAACCTAGCTGTGGAATGCCGTAGTGGTAATATCGTGGTTTGGTCCTGTTTTGCTGCAACTGGGTTATCATCTGGTATCATCCTATCATCATAGGTCATCCTATCAATCAAATTATAAAGGAAAATGTCAGGGCATCTGCCCATGAATTAAACATCAAGAAATGGGGGTCATGCAGCAAGATAACCCTAAGCGCAGAAATCATGCTGTAAAAGAATGGGTAAATAGTTCACGTTGGCTGGAAACGTTTAGTAGCAGTTATTACCAGAGATGAACCGATCACTTAGCTTTTTAGCATGATCGGCTAAAATTTAAGATTTTCTGTATGCTGTCAATTATCATTTTTAGACAGAAAGGAAACCAGAATCATCCAACACTGAAATCATACATTTATATAAACATTTATATTTAAAAATCTGAATAGGTCAAGAACGTTGCATTGAATCTAATTACAATTTTTTTTAACAATTAAAATGTAATTTTTGTGGCTTAGATGATATATTACTCTTACATTTAAAGCAATATTCACAAAGCCGATGCATCATTTTCATTTTTTGCCTTAAATCTGATGTTGTTAGTTAGGCTGTTCATATATTATTTTTTAATGTAGTCTACATCCAACTTGTCTGTACAAATCTGCTTGCACAGTAGAACAACGACCCACCTGAGACAATTTTCCACTAGCTCTGTCAGAACGAGTTTTACTGTTTCAAAGCCATTTTAATTTTTATAATACTCACACACTTGAAGGTAAAACACGTTCAAATCCTTTTCAGCTTTTACTTGTCTCCTATGTGTCTTTAAAAAAGTTATTTCGGCCAAATTATCCTCACTATACACTTACTATACATCATCTGCATCGCCTAATTAAATACTGACGTAATATAATTAAATTAAAGTTTGTTTTCACGGGTGCGCTTTAAAGTAACACCTTTGGCTGTCGATGTTTCACACAGGTTATTTTATTTAGCATCTAGAAATAAGTAGTGCACATTTAAACTGAAGTGTAACGCATTTGCCAGGTTTTACTGTGACACAGATTTCCAACATATATAACAATTTGATAAAGACAAAAACACTGTAACACATGTATAATATACTAAACATACATTTCTGGGCCCGTATTTATCAAACTTCTTAGCGTGGAATTTTGGACTTAAGTGCTGAAAATTTTTTGGATTTGCTCCTAATCACCGAGTTAAGTGTAAGTGCCAGTTATCAAAACTCTGAAGTCTAAGAATCACTCTTATTCTCCTGATAAGTTTAAGACTGCTCTAGAGATCTCTTAAGTTGTTAAGAGTCGCCACTGGGGGGCAGAGATGGCATTATAATAATTTTCAGTCTTAGCTTTTAACTAAGAATAATTTTAGACTTAAGTTCATTCTAAGCAGCATTCTTAGGAGAAGTTTTAAGAAGTTTGATAAATACGGGCCCTGGATTCTCCATAAGTAAACTGTGGCAGTTAAATGGGTTGTATTGATACCACAGTGACTCTTAATGTGGCACATTTATAGGTTTATGCTTTCAAGTAAGTTCAGCTTTGAAATCTGCTGTACTTAAAGTCCACAGAGTATTGCCAACTTTAATTAGGAACTTGGATTAGGAACTGGGTTGCACATGAACTTCAACTCTATCAAACACCTTGAAAATGCACTGGAATGCCAAATGTGAACCAGAGCTTATCGTCTATCACCAGCTGGCCTCACAGTCATGTTCCAAAATGTAGTGAAAATGCCATTTAGATGTTTTGACGAGGTAAACAGGTAAACTCCATTCTAATAGCAAGGTGTATTTCTTGAGTGTCCACAAACTTTGTCTGTATAGTGTATGTATAGAAAGCAAGTAAATACGCAAAAATAGGTGTGTAATACTAAAACAGCTGATAAATGTTATTGTTTTATAATGATCTTTACCTCTAGTGGTTTAAAAGCACATGCTGTGGTTATAGAGACTGTGGTTGTATTTCAGTAGGTTGGATTTGTTTTGAATTTCAATACCACATAACAAAGTGACCGGGGTTTGTCCTGAAAACGTCAGATTTGTGTTGCGGAAAAAAAAAATTGTCCATACTGCAGCTATGTACACAGATCTGCCAAAATGTTACGTTCACTTGGTCCACAGCGATTTAGCACCAGACTTGATCAGCTGACACACCGCATCTCACTGTCCTCACGTCCCCAGTTAAACAGTGCAAATATAAAATTTAAGTAAAAGTCAAATTTATTCCTGTAGGGCTATTTACAATGGAGCACTTTCTCAAAGCAGCTTTACAATTTCTACTATCTAATAAACTACCTACCAGAAGCCCTAATCGAGCAAGCCTAGGGTGAAAGTGGCAACAAAAACTCCTTAAACGTTATAAGGAAGAAACCTGGGGAGGATCAAGACATAAAAGGGACACAAGCATCTTGGGTAATTTAACTGTTTGATGTAAAAGTTAAACTGAGCTACCTAATTAATAATGATTATTTTAAAAAATGTTAAGATAAGATTAGGTTAGGCAGCCTTTTATTTTTCACAAGGAGAAATGTAACAGATGAACACAATTACGATATAAACATATTTGATCTCTAGAATATACACAATATACTAATGTATTGTAATTATTATAGAACATAATGCACAGTTGATTGGCTGATGTCAGTAATACAGTATGCATTGCTGTGACAGGTACACAACAAATTTCCCCTTATGGGATAATAAGTCTTAAGATAAAAATTACAGGTGATCTGTTAGGTAAACAATTAAATAAGCATAAACTAAAATAAATATTAACAAAGAGAACACATTTTTTAAAAATATACTAAACTATGACATATTAGGTATAGACTGTGGAAAACAGCATACGTTATTATTAAGAAAATATTGATTTACTTTCATTTACTTTTAATAAATAACAAGGCCAAATCAGTGTATCCACCTGACGTAAAACATTGGGACTTATCAGCCATTGGGTCATTAGGAGACGATGTGCTTCCAAGGATTTCCCACTGAGGACCCATTTTATAATCTATTTTGTTTTATAATTTTGTTTATTTATTTAAATGATGTACCTAACTTTGCTATAGATGCATTTACCTATTTTGCCATGGAGGTCGAGTCCCTAAGTCTTGGTCCTCCCAAGGTTTCTTCCTACTACTTTCAGAGAGTTTTTCCTTAACACTGTCACCCTAGGCTTGCTCAAAATAGGAATTGGCCTTTTAAGGTAATATAAGATTGTAAAGCTGCTTTGAGACAATGCACCATTAGTGCCATTACCAAAGAGCTATATAAATAAATTTGAATCAGCCCAGTCTTGCATTGGTCCAGTTCTGACACACATGCTCAATGTAGGTGCTTTTGGAGCTAGGCGAGACTAACACTGTAACCAGTCTGTGGCTTTGCAAACCTGTGTTCAGCAAGGTATGATGCTCTGTGTTTTGTGATCAAATCCTCTTATAACTCCCAGTACTGCCTTATATCTATTGTGGCATATATTCAACAAGGTTTTGATATGATAGCACCTTGATAGCAGTTGCTGCAGATTTGTCGACAGCACATCCATGGTGCTAATCTCTTGTTCAATCACATCCCAAAGGTACAGTAAGCTTATTGTCATGTTTAATAACCAGTTTGAGATGATCTGAGATTTGTGACATGGCATGTTAGCCCGGCTGAAATCAGAAGATGTTAAACTGTGGTCATAGTTGGATCACATAATCACAAACAATACTCTGGTAGGCTGTGGTAAACAATGCATAGTATTTAAGACTCCAGCTTGTGGCAAAAACACTCCCAATGCCATTACACCACCATCAGCAGTCTGAACTATTTATAAAAAGCAGGATGGATCCATGTATTCATGATGTTTACACCAAATTCTGACCCTACCATTCGAATGTCGCAACAGAAATCAAGACTCATCAGGCCATACAACATTTTTCTATTATTCTATTGTTTAATATTTGGTGTGAACTGGAGCCTCGGGTGCTTGTTTTTTAGCTGGCAGGAGTGGCACCACATATTGTTATCTGCTGGATTAGCCCATCTGCTTCATAGTTTGATGTGATGCATTCAGAGAGGATCTACTACATATCTGGGCTGGTTGTGTAAGGTTTTGTTACCTTTCTATCAACTGGAATCAGTCTGGCCATTCTGCTCTCACCTCTTGCATTACCAAGGCATTTTTGCCCAGAATAACTGCCCTCACTGGATAATATCTCTGTTTCCAGTCCATTTTCTATAAATGCTAGAGATGGCTGTGCATGAAAACACAGTAGATGGGCAGTTCCTGAAATAATCACACCAGCATGTCAAGCACCAGCAACCTTACCATGTTCAAAGTCACTTAAAACACATTCTTCCCCATTTCGATACCCTGTTTTAATGTCAACAGGCCTAAATGCATTGAGTTGTTTACCATGCGATTGGTTAAGATAAAACGAGCAATTGGTTTGAATTAGGGAAAAGCAGAAGGCGCTTATGTGCCCAAATTTATTTTTGTATCAGGTTTTACACATTAAGGATGAGAACAGGCTCATCTGTGTGAAATGCCGGGTTAAGGAGCTTGGAAATTCAACTTTGGCTCCTCAGAACAAAGACCAATGTTCAGCCTGTATAATCAAACTGTTTAAAGTATGGAAATTGTCATCTAAAAAAATTGGAGCTGCATCTCATTTAAAAAAAATGTCACAGGAGTTCGTACTGGTTAAGTAACAGGCGAGTATTATTGTAGTATGCAAATCCAAGTCATGAAACGCAGGTTTATCAGGGCAAGGGGGTGAACATATAAAAGTCTGGGGGCACTGCCAAATCGCACAGTCAGAAAATATTTATTTCTTGATGAGGGTAAAAGTGTAGGTATCCTTCTGTGCCTTTTTGTGTTGTCTAATGAGATTTTTGTGGATCTGCCACTTCAAGAAATGTATTGTTCAGCTGGGATTCATCAAACCCCTTTTTTAATTCTGTGAGGATGCCTCATTTGACTTTATTTTCTCCCAGTTAATGGTACTCTAATAATGATTGTAACACAATTACTTGATGGCATTGGCAAATACTTTACCCTGAGGTCTAAACTCAGACTCAAGTTTCACAATAAGTGATATCCTCAAAGCAACTAACCCAATCATCCGTTTTTTGCAAAATGTAACAAATCAGTCTAGGACACCTTATGTCTGCTCACTTGTGTACATGGAGATCTGTTGATGAATAGGGTGGAGATGACAGCTAGAGTTGGAGTTCAAGTACTGGTTTTGTAGTTCATCCCATCAGTATTAGAAAGGGTTTAGTTTAGGATGGTGTGTTGTCCTGCTAAGATCTTCCACAGCAAGCTCTGGAAACCTTTCCTTCACAGACCTTGCTTTGTGCGCTACTACGTTTCTTTTGTGTTTCTACTTTGTGCCGTAGAAATGCCTTCTTATTTTATTTGAATTTTTTATTTGAACCTTGTATCGTGTTTGTTTCTCCTAAAATGAATGGTCTCCACTCAGACCATTCAAAAGAACCCCAAATCATTGATACTTCATTATTTACGAACTTTATTTAAAACCTTACTCACTTGTCTTACCAAGAGTAGTTTTTAACTATTAGTTTCGTATTGTTTCTTATAGAAATTCTGTTCAAGCCAAACAACAGAATGAAGAAGAAAAGTGATTTAAGGGACTTTGAATGTGGTATGGTTGTTGGTTCTAGACAGGCTGGTACGAGTATGTCAGAAACTGCTGATCAACAAAGATATTCACACACTCATTTGCTCTTTGGGCAAAAATGTCTTATTGCTACCGCTGGTCAGAGGTGAACAGATTGATTCAAGCTGATAAAAAAGCAACAGTAATGCAGATAAGCACTCATTATATCAGTATGGAAAAGAGCATCACTGGACACAACATCGCACAGGCTCACCTGCAATATGCAATATTAAAAAAGTGTCATAATTTGGTGTAAACATGAGTTCTTGCATCATGATGTAAGTGGCCAGAGAGTGGATGTTACAGCACTGGTCACTGCTGGTTTTTCAACATTGGAGAACTACAAAGCGGATTCCAAAAAAGTTGGGACACTAAACAAATTGTAAATTAAAACTGAATGCAATCATGTGGAGATGGCAAATGTCAATATTTTATTCGTGATAGAACATAGATGACATATCAAAAGTTTAATCTGAGTAAATGTAACATTTTAAAGGAAAAAATATGTTGCTTCAAAAT
>JAUZSV010000899.1:1310-15019 GCA_034780495.1 Parotocinclus cesarpintoi | reverse complement strand
CATTTTCCAGCAAACCCAAATTCAGTCATATTGCCTGAAGGTGAAGCATGATTGATTGTGTGGATATTCTGGATTGGTCTTGAGAACCTAATCCATCACTGAAATGATTAAGTGCTATGATTATGATCCTGTTCTGTGTGCTTGTCAGACTGCAGTATCACTAGATACTTAAAGATCATTAGAACATCTCTAGCAGGACAGAAATGGCAACTTGTGTAAACACTGTCACATTAAAAATCTTCACAGACATCTGTTTAACTTAAGTTCTGTGCTTGTTTCAAGTGCTTAAGATTGAGTTTAGAATAAGTGGATTATTTTCTACACTTAGTGCAGAAGTGCAGGCAATGATTTATTTAAACAGATTGCAGTTTGGACACAAATGGAAGGAGTTCAGATCATGTGGTTTTAATTCATTGCTCCTGAGTCCTTGTTATTTTAGGCTAACTGTGTAATTTTCATTCCTTTTAAATTTGATACTGTAAATGCAGAACAAAACTGAATATGGGCTAAATGACACTGGCCGATTTTCAGGTTGGTGTTATGGGGAGAGGATGAGGGATGGTGAAAGGGGCTGGTTTCCAGCAAGCTGTGCCACAAAGCTCACTGACCGTACAGTCATAGAGTCCAACATTCAGCGTATGGAGCGACTCCGCAAAGAGACCAATGTCTAATCAGACCTAAAGTACTCAACTACTGACTGTGGTAAGGTAACTGTAAACAAATGTGATTTTTTTTTTTTTTTTAAAGAAAGAAACTTGTGAATTAAGCAAATTGTACAAACGCGTGCTTACGGTGACAAAGTGTAAATAAAACCACGGGAGAACTTTTCGTCTTCGCTTTATTTTGAGCTTGCCTTTTGTTAAAATTCATGTTTGAATACATAAAAAGTTATTTAAAAATGTCAAACTGACCAGATATCAAATTACTTCTTTTAAAAACCATTTGGTGTAAAAACTTAAGACCGATTTAGAAAAACAGCTGCTGTTTCCCCAAAACTTTTAGCTGTCACAAAAAATAATGGAAAAACCAAAACAGGGCTGCATAGATTCTGCAGGCAATCGGTGGTTATCTGGTCAAACGCATGTTGCAAGCTTAGACGATCGTCAGGTCAAATCTGGTTCTTATTGCTCAGATCTTAGATGTTTCTTGTTGACAAAGCTGAAAGAAAGAAAAAAAGAGGAGGGGAGGGTCAGACATCCATGTCACGTATTCGTAAAGCCCACGTGCTGCAGAAGACTCAGGATGAGATTTCCTTATCACGTCATTAGTTCAGGTTGTTCATTTGGTCCAGCACTATATCAACAAAACCTCAAATGCACTGACTGTAATTTATAATAGAACCAGCCCAATCTGATTTTTCTGTCTAAGAACTGGAACTTAAGCATATATAAAACTTCTGCTAAACTCACTGTTTGTTGCTAGATAGAAATGGCTGCTGACTTGTGCTGGGCTCTGCACTAGAATTAAACACCAGAAGTGAGACTGGCGTTGGAACCCTCCGATTTCAGTCATTTGCCGATCGTCCGGTCACTTAAGACCTGGCCCATTCTTCATTCAAGTGCTCATTTCTCTGCTTGTGTTTAATACAACTTTCTTCACTAGAATGTATGCAGTCACAGCCATCATTACATTAGCTAATATAATATGCTGTAAGTGGTTTATTAATAAGAACAATAACCTTTTGGAATGCATTGTTATCCAGCATGTTTGTTTCTTTGTAAGCTGTCAAGTATCAAAAAAGGCCAGTGCTTCCTACGAGCAGCAGTTTAAGAACAAGCCAAATAGATTCTGTAGAAACCCTGTTTATACTCAGTAGACCAACAAACCAGTAAAAGGTTTTAATGCCCCTTAGAAGAAGTCACCATGGGGACGTCCTGCATATTGTTTATATTTAGGATACTAACTTCACATATCCCTGATGATTGTGTGGCAGGCAAGACAGAAAGTGCTTTGAGGACATGACATCGTTGTCTTACAGGAACATTGCATGGATAGAACAGTGCTACCGTAGAGCTCACTAATCCTTATGTTTTTAACTTGACTCAAAATGTGTTTGTATGTAATACTAAAAGGTTCTCCCCACCATAGTCTGAAACATGAACAAGTCTACCTATAGTCTGATCAGACAAAGTCACAGACAGTACATTTTCTGCAGTTTAATAATACCCCCCCACACACACACATCGTAATTCATAAGCGAAGAGCTAGCTGCAGCATGGGCGCTAAGAACAGGAAGGACACTAGAGCCACAACGCAAGAAAAGTGACTGATGCTGCAGAGTGTAGTAACGAACCCGGCAGGATGGTGCAAGATGGTGAAGCCGGCGGCGGATGGTTTACTCATTCCCGCCCTGTTCAGCTTCGGGAGCGGCTGATTTGTCGGTTGATGCTTCAGCTGCTTTGCTGTCCTTGCCGTCCTGGGGCTTTGTGGTCTGGGGCCGTCTACGGCGGTAGTTGAAGTTGCGGCGATAACGGCGCTGCCGGGGCTCTTGACTCTGGCCACCCTCTCCCTGGTTCTCCTTATCCTCTTCCCCTTCTCTCACTGGACGGGGACGAGGGGGACCCCTGCGTGCATGCAAAGCCACGTCACTTGCAGCACTTTAACGACAGGAAAAGTTAATGGAACAGTTGCGGCTACTCAGACAAAAAAAATCATACTTTAAGGATTAATATTGGTCATTGAAATAACACTCAAAGACTGTTGCATGCCAAATTAAAAACAAAAAGTGGTATTCTGCATGAAAAAAAGATGTTTTCAGAAATGCTCCATCACCTAGGTGTTTAGTTTCAGTATACCTTTATATCATGTTTACACATACATGGGTATCAGTGTTCTAAAGCATAAACCAAAGTTGAAGTTACAGTAATGTTTGTAAAATGCATCAGCATTTCTTTTTGAAGGCACAAGACTAGATAAAAGTAGTCATCATGGGACTGCAGAAACATGCATGTACATGCTGACAGTGTCCATTCTTGACTAACAGTTCCTTGTCAGTTGACAGCTAGAGCCTGGTACATTATATTATTAGTGCCCATCTGCAAACCACCTAATTATTTCTGCTACCCCCAGTGTTATTTCACACGAAATTCTTGGTTCTAAAATGAGTGTCCAGGATAAGTGTTGCCATAATCAAATGTCAATCATGAAATACCATAAACTGAACCATTGTGATCCAAGGAGCACCTATAGGGTAACATCTAAATCCAAACCCATTGTTAAATATCCCAAGTTCAGAGGCTAGCACGTTACTCAAAATGACTGATGCCAGGCCCTCAAAATCAGGAACCTAAATGACTAAATGTAAAAATATGGACACTCGTTTTAGAAGCAAATTTCTGCAATTATGTACATGCGTGTTATTACATGTGCAATTACATACTTATAATAAGCATATATTTATTATATAATGGAATTGCTTTGTCGATAAAAGTTAAATTAATTTACCAATGTTTTAAAATGAGTCATATTAAACAAACCTTGGTCTGAACCTTGGCCTGTAGCCTCTGTAGTAGTTCTGTCTCACTGGTTTGTTGCCCTGATCTTGACCACCCTGGTTCTCATCGCCTTCCCCACCCTAAAAAAATAAAGCAATTTTTTTGAAAAAGCAATTGGTTTGAAATACACAAAGACATCACGTATTTAAATATGAAATATCAAATTAGCCTGCTTTCACCAACTGGTTTACTGGCACTATACCTCAGTCATTTCACCCCTGGCTGGACCACTGTTGTAAGGGGGCCTCCGGCCATAACGTCTCCTCACGTAGTAGGGTGGGTAGCGTCTCCGGGGGTAGGCTGGTTTGCGTTGCTGTTCATCCTCCACAGCATTCTCATCAACCTCCCCCTTTTCACCTTCTCCATCACTCTGGTAATTGTCCTGGTAGTCACGTGGTGGGCCCCTCCTACGTGGGTAACGCCTGTACCGATTCCTGTCTGCTGCATATTTGCTGCCCTGGACGGGGACGCCACCCGGCCCAGTCACATTGGCTGCTTCAGCACCCTGCATGAACAAACAGCAGTCTGGTTTTCAGAAAGCCTCAGAAACATTTTGCTTTATTGTAGATGTAGAGAAGAGCAATGGGGTGTTAGTTGCAGATCCTTAAAAGTTTTAGACCTCCATCTGTCAGACTTTGGCATGCCACAGACACCTTATCAGACTGAGATCTGCTTGATTGGAAGGCCAGGCCGTCACCTTGAACCCTTGCATCCCTCAAACCATTACTGCCGCAGTGAGGCAGAACACACGATCGCATCATGGAAGCAACAAGATTTAGAGTTGTCTGCTTGTTACTTTCATTGGATGCAACGATTTCATGATGTACAAATATATAACTAAAAAAAAGTTTAGATTGTTGAAATATTTGGATGTTATCTAAATAACAGGGCAACTGATGTATTACTGTTAAACTTAGAACTTCTTTAGACAAGTAGTCAAGCAGTGCAACAACAGTACTGGTTAAAAAAGCTAGAAAATTCCCAGAGAAATTACGCTCACCTTCTCCCCTTCAACCACATCAAACTCCACAGTCTCACCGTCCCCAACACTGCGAAGGTATTTCCTAGGTTTATTCTTCTTAATGGAAGTCTGGTAACCAAAAAACAACGAACATAAGCAAATACAGCAGTTATGGCAGCCATTAATTTAAGGAGGGGGCGGGGCAGTTCTGAATATTCACAGCAAATCCTTACCTGATGTACAAAGACGTATTCTTTTGTTTCATTTCTTTAAAAAAAAAAAAAAAAAGAAAAAAAAAAAGAACAATCTAACATTAATAGTATTTGGATACTAAAATATTGGAATCTTTAAAAATATACAACAAATATGTACAATTAAACTAAGACGATAAACCAAATAAATACACCAATCAACCAAAACATTACAACTAAGAAACAATATCTCACATTAATAACAACTGCACAGTTACACTTTAGGCTCTACATTGGCGGGCAAGTTAACAATTAGTTCTCATGGTTGAGATGTTGGGTATAAGGAAAGAGTTCAGTAGTAAAAACAAGAATGAGTTTAAAAAGTGTCAATAAAAGCCAGACAAACAAGGTTTGTTGGATGATCCTGGTTTTAATCCCTGTCCACAATTAGGAGGGTTCGAACTGGAGGCTGTTTGACTGATAAGCCCCATTTTCTGTACCATCATATGGATGGTCATGTACACATCTACCAGTTACCTAAAGAAGTGATGGCATTAGAATTCACTGTAGGGAAAGACAACCAGATGGGAGTGGGTATGGTGCTCTGGGTAATGTCATGCTGAGAAACCCTGGGCATTCCTGTAGATGTTAATTTAACACATAACACTTATCTAAACATTCCAGCAGGTGGTTGCAATTTTTTTTTTTGGCTGATCAGTGTATTAGGATGAAGACTTTTGAGGAAACAAAAGTATGGCGTTTACAGAAGAGTCAGCAGCCTGGCTATAAGCATTTAAAAGCTATAAGAGGATTGGAGATGTTCCCTGACCCACATTGTATCCAAGAGGTTTTTACCTGTTGATGAAACCGTAGCCATTCCTCACGTTGAACCATTTTACTGTCCCCAGGACTTTTGTTGCTGTAAAAGGGGAAGAAAAAAAAAAAAAAAAGAGTAAGTCATTATGTCTATTTAAAATGAAGTCTCAGTAACCAGATCACAAATAGCACAGCCATGTGGGCTGTAACAGGACCCAAAACCACTGCCAAAGTCTAAGCAGACATTTGAAGGCAATCTATTAATAGCACCCAACTGTCACACTGTTTATAGACCATGATGCAAATCCATGATCTGCATAACCATCTGCTCAACTTTAAAACTGTTCTGCCTATTGGTTTTTGCAAGACTCCTAAAAAACTGTCTTGTTATAAGTTGTCGCACTAAATAAAACACTGATGGGTTAACATGTCACAAATACCAGTTATACTTTGCAACTGTACATTTAATAATACATGTAACAACGCTACAAATAAGTGGTATAGCGTAGCAAAAAGCTTTAAATCACGACTAACAATACGTGTAAACAACAAAATGCGTTGTATACACACTCTGAACCCAAGATTAAGTCGCAAAAGCACTTACACAAGGACGTTTATAAAGACTATCAGAATACATTAGATCGGTCAGTGCATATCAAATTCCAGGGGGTATCTTCCATATAGGATCACTTGACACGTTAGCTCGAGGAAATGATACGTCGGAGGCAGAATCAGGAAGACGAAATTACACGTGGTGTGGCAGATTACCTTTCCAGTTAGAAGCATCATTATCAATTAATGCTCGACAAGCTACCACCGTCGACTCAGATTAGCTCGGGGGTATCAAAACCTCGCCGTGTGTGGGGGTTAAAAACACCCGTACTCAAACCGTGGCTCCAAGCAGTTAGCGTGCTAGCTGCTAACGAGTCACCATGTGGTCGGACAAGAGCCAGTAAGAAAAATGGGGCTCAGCGTTAGATCGATAAATGTAGACCGACATCGTAGTTTCAGATTCAGCGTTCCGTCTGTGGAAAGTCGATGTGACACTCAGTTCTCAACGATCAACGATTCGTAAGTGCCGAGACAAAAGAAGCGTCCTGCAGCCCAACAAATCGGCGGACATTTTGGCATTGCTAACTTGAGACTAACAAGCGGTAACCCATGAGTGGATCAGGATTGATTGCTGGATTAGGAAAACGACCACAAATTAACTGGAAAATACATAGATTTCCACTTTCATTGTGTATTTTAGAATCATTATACAGGGTTTGTCTGTGTAAGCACCGAGTGGGCCCGAATGCTAATGTACACGGCGCAGGCAAACAAAGAATATTCCCATATCCGTGCTCGGTCTGAAATCACGGGCCACTGGCTGTACGGAATAGAACTCGTGAATCAGATAAAATGTAGCACGAACTGTGGTATGGGGGAAATGTGTAAATTATTACTATTTAAACGAACAACAATCATGCAGGGGAAACAGCGCGTGTCAGGGAGACAAGGGAAGTCAGCGGGTCACGATCAAGGCCAAATTCACTCGCCCAACACACACAAATCAGTTACCTAAGCACGATTAAACATTACATGTGACCATGTAGGTAGTTAACGACCTAAACAGCCCAGATGACATCATTTACCATCATTCTTTCAGACATTCCGTAGTGGCAGGAGCTCATATGGGCCTTACGGCGTTAGCAGAGCCAGCTAACTGCTAAGCAGTCGACCAATCTGCACGCGACCGAAATGGAAGCTCGAACGCTCGAGAGGATTTGAATTTTACGAAAATTAACCGCCACGCAAATTAGAAATAAATAAGTTACTCTCGTCATCTCTAGAGAAGGGGAACATCCGATAACAAATTGTCTTCATTATTGAAAGTCTACACAACTCACCACTCAATGAAGAATAAAAAAAAAAAGCCAAATTCAAACCAAAGAAAATTAAGTCACGGTTGCCATTTTGGCTCGACTCATTCATTAATTAGTCAGAAATCAAACCCTTTTATAGTATTCAGCATCACAGATTGTAGCTAAACTACTAAATTATTAACCCTAGACCGTCCCCAGCCTGTTAGCCAGAACAGTACACGGTCTTCCGGGCCGCTAACCGACTCACCGATGACCTTCTTATCCCCCGCGGTGGCTACGGCTGCCGGGCTGGATGGGCTCTCCTCGTCGGCGGCAGGCTGCGGCGGCTGCGGCTGCTGTGTCTCGGCCTCGCTGCTCATGGTGGTGTCCTGTTGGTAAAGCCGGCGGTGGCTCTCTAGTGTGTTTACTCCCGGTGCTAGATGGTAACCTGGGCCGGCGGTGGTGGGGGCTACTGCCTTCGGGCTCTCTGCTTTCCTTTCTCCGCTCCCGTGCCGATCGAACTGGACGGAATCGGAAAAGATACAGGAGGATATTCTTGCGCCCGCCCCGCCGTTCCTTTAGCTGATTGGTTAGAACGTGGGTCTTCAGGAGCCGGGCGTCTCTTTCTTAAATATTATTGGTTATTGTCACTGTCAGTCAAAGACGTCATTACGCTCTTTGCATATGATTGGCTCACTATGAACTGAATATGTCTTGTTCTTCTCGTCAAAATGGAGCCGCGATAACAGCTTGGCTGAGTCCCAAAAAAAGCACACTACATACAATGTCAAAACGGTAACCACTGCGGCGTTGTTGTTCACATTTAACATTTTAGTCTGTAGTATGAGTTTTGGAACGTCGTTCTTTATAGAATATAATTAGTACCCAGAGAGTCTGAAATCGTAATTTCAGACAAATGTTCGCTAGTCATGTTCTATACGTGTCTTGAGTGTCCATTTTAAAAGCCTGACGTACAATGAAGTGGTAACACCACAATGTTATTCGTTACTGGCCATTAGTAAGTTCTAAAAAATAAAAACAGAATCAAATCTTATATCTTCCAAGCAGTCACCACTATAGTACATAATAAAAACAAGAGACTACGGGTTGTATAAATAAAAGATTGTATACTGTGTACTAAACCATAATACAACCTTGATTTAAAAAGCCTTTCTCTTTGAAAGAATGTCAGAATACTCTCTGTTATGGAGGCTGGTCCATCTGGGACTTGCGAAGGCAAATGTTTAAGGTACTTGGCCATGGAACTGAAGGTCCAGGGTTCAAATCTGACCAGTTTTGGGTCCTTGGTCAAAGCCCTTTACTTGTAATTACCATGATTGTATTAAAGCTTTTGCTATTATTCAGTTGTTAGTCCCTCTGGATAGGGGCATCTGCTAAATAACTAAATGTAAATCAAATGACTATATGAGTTGGTTTATGCTGATATTTTTGGTAATGCTGGTTAGTCAGCATACCAGTGTCTAAAACACTAGTAAAAAACAAAAAGATGAAAACATTCTCAGTCATGTGACAATATAAAATATAAAGTCTGTTTTTAAATCAAGTGACTAAAGTCTCAACTTAAGTGTAGATACAGGCTGTTTTAAAACCACATCCCCTCGTATGACTTTGCCAAATGCATTTTAAAAGGCAGCACTTGATGAGACCGAGCCATAGCCAAGTGAGAGACAGTCCCACACCACCCTTCCGCTTTTGTCATGTAAATGTTATTCTGGCACTGCAGCCAAGTGGCTGGATGATGTGTGAAGAGCTTGTTGTTAACAGCCCAGCACAAAGACAGCCTTTAACATTGACCATCAGAAATCTCCTGCTGGGCTCAGTACTCTTCCAGCAGTCCAGCTGAAAGAGGTCTTTTGTGATGAAGGGATGGGGGACTGAGCCATGATGGTGGGGAGAGAGGGGCCTGTTGGATAGGTTAGTATGTGGATTTGGGTGAGGACCACAGACAATAGAAACTTCACTACTCTGGAACTGGCATTTAAAAAGGTATGCACAAGGAAAAGGGCCCAGTTTGGGTTCAAGGAATGAAAGATGGAAATTAAATTGTATTAATAAAATGGAATCATGAAAGTCAAGTGAGAAATAGATCAATTTCTTACAAAAAATGATTAAATTTATTCAGGAAACTTGGCAGAAAAAGTAGTCAAACGACACTGAGAATAGTTAATTGTAAAGTGATCCAAAAGATGGACAATGAACATATTCTTCCTACAGCACAAGAGAACAGACACTTGTACTCTGTGTGCGTCTCATTATGTTTGGTACAGACCATCTTTACTGATAAAGGCCTTAGATATCACTTATTCACTGTTAATCATTATACTGTGGTCAGTGGGTGTAAATCATGCCTTGAAATGTGAAAATCTTTGCAGCTAAAACATTTTAAATATAAGCAAATATATTTCTCAATTTAAGATCAATGAACAGACATTTATTCCCAATTGCTAGTTCAATTGCATATTGCCTCAGTAACAAATATTTTAATCATAAGCATGCAGTAAGAATCAAAATTAGATAATTTTAATTGATACAAACTTATTAAAAGTTTTTAGAAAGAGGCTGATTTACATTATAATTAGAAAAATAAATAGTTATATTTAAGAAGTTTTATAGTCTGGCTGTTTAGAGGAAGATCCAAGGTACTATTTTCCCGATATATCTGAGAGAATAAATCAGTTTATCTCAATCAAAATGAGTAACGTTTGGGCTGACACACAGCAAGTAAATTAAATCACTGCACTATATAGTACAAGAAAGGAATAAACAACAAAAATTACATCTCCCCACACTGGGCAATGACAATAGGTAGCTTGGGCTTGTTGTTGGGTCCTGTGGGCACATTCTGTAATAGAGCAAAAGAAGTCATTTAACCAGAAATGTCTAAAAGGCAAAACATTTTTAAGATTCGTAATGTTTCCTTTTTGCCCTCAAATTAATTTGCACTAGAAATAATAACCAGAGAACACGGACATGTCAAAAACTAATAAAACAACATTTTAAAATGCAATTTTACTGCATCCAAATATATACATAATCCTTCCAAATACCCATAATCCTTCCAGAAAATGGACACATAATGAAGATTTCTACAAGCAGCACACTGACACAATAAAATACAATTTCTACCCAGTAGAGTAAAATAATTACGTTAAAGGAGTCATTTCATAATTAACAAGTAAGATATCAATATGTATGATTTAATCAATTATAACTGAGATTGCCAAACTGTGGTGGCCCTGGCCATTTAAGGAACAGAGTAAAGGGGGTTGCCAAAGTATGCAGTACTGTATAATGTATTTACTACAAGTTTACACCATATCCAGCCTATGAACTATGTAACAATTCTGCATTTCATTCAGCACATCACAAACTCATCCAACTGACAAACTCATCACACTTGACTGCACTTCCACAAACCCATGTGACATATTCATGAACATGCTCAAAACAGTGGAAATGACAGAATTTTAGTTGAAATCCACCTCCTTTGCAAGCCATACACATCACACTGCACAAAACTGGGGCAGCTGTGGAGTTCTTCAGAACCACAGTTACAAATACCCTGAGGTGAGACTGAAATATAAAGTCCATTGCTGAATGCACAGCAGATTATGTACTTCCTGAGAAAACAAGGAACTTTGTCCTGACAAAGGAGCTTCTGGAGTTCCACAGAACAGTAATATATACTGCTCACAGAAATTAGTGGATATTTCAAAATGAAATGTTGCCTGTTAAAATGAATTTAAATATACCATAATTCTTCTGAGCCGTGTAGTCTATCATTACCAACTTAATTACAGCTGACTGGAGTTAAAACCCAGTCTATGTGAACTGTACATGACCAGGGCCAAAAACCAAACAAAATAATCTTACCCAGGTCTCCACCTGTTCCAAATACTGGATTCAGGCTTGTTTCAGCTCTGCTTTTTTGCACATGTACTGCACCATGGATAAATTTGGGATCCTTATTTAGCGTCTGCACATGTACTGTACCTTAATTAATGTATCATTGCATATGTAGTTAATGTTTTACTATGAGATTCTGTAATAGAAAACAAAATCCTTGCATGAATAACTGATTTGGAAAACACAAAGGTTGATTCTGAAATTCAACTAGGGATAAAACTCTCCATATTAGAGGAAAAGCTCTCCTTGTTGGAGGACAATGCAACCAAGCGAGACCTTAGCTAGGGATGAAACCCTCTCCATGTTAGGGGAAATCCTATCAAAACTATAACTAGGTATAGAACATCTATATGCGTTTGAAAAAACTGATTAAAATTGTGTACACAAGTAAAAAATAATTAACTAAATCTAAAATGCAGACCAAAGTTATACTACAAATAGAAAGTACAACTGAATAAGAAATAGATAAATATACCAGTATGATTTGTTTTGCAGATTTGAGATGGCACATATTTAACAATCAGATCACTGAAGTACAGTAGAGCTTCACTATGAATGCATTTGAGAGTCAGTAGGAGTATCAGGTAACCAGTGCAGCTGTTTAAGGACAGGCGTTATATGGTCTCTCATTTTACTGCGCGATTCTAGCTGCAGCATTTTGCACTCTATGCAAACTAGTGAGAGAACTCTTGGATAAACCAGACAGAAGAGCTACCATAATCCAGACACACAATAATCCAAAAACACAGTGTCTCTCATTATTTGCGGTTGACATATTTGTAAGGTGATAGGTTGCATTCATGGCATGCATACTTTTTTCTGAAATGGCTATTAGTTTTAAAACTAAGGTCACTGTCAAAAGTAATTCTAAGGTTTTTGATGTGGCTTTTAGCACTGACTGACAAGACAGTTGAAGTAAGCTAATCCACCTGACCTTTGATCATTACTTGTAAATGATAAGAAATTCTGTGTTATCATTATTTAACTGTAGAAATTCTGACTCATCTAGCAGTTACTGTATTTTAGGCAACTGAACAATAACATGATAGACCTGGGAGGGTCATGAGATAGAGATACATAAAGCTGTGTCGTCAGCACACTGATGATATGCAACGTTGTGTTCATTAAATCTATTTGTCTCTAAGTATCTTAACTCTCAATTGCATTAAAAGCAGAGCTAAGATATACAAGAACATGCAAATTGTGTGTCTTTTTTAAGGTTACTTAGAACTCAAAGGAGTGGCATTTCTGTTAAAATTATTCAAAAAGGTTAAAAGTTTATAAAGGTGAACTGTAATTATTAATAATAAGGGTTAAGGTTGATTTATTAGGATAAAGGTTTATGACTGTTGCATAAAAACTTAAATTCCTTGATCTAGGAATGAACAATTTTAAGCAGCCATTTGAAATTAAAAAGGTCTGTACTTGGCACTTCGTCTTTCACTAGGCTCTTTGCATATGTATTGAAGTAGAACTAATTGTATGCTGAATCTCATGCAAATGGATGAAATAGAACAAATCCAATTTTGCAAAGAAAAATAATCACGCACATGTTTTACATACAAATTCAGTTGTACCTTGGTTTTCGAAGAACTATGAACTAGATGAATTCGAATCTCGATGCATTTTGACAAGTAAAACGTGTCCCGGTTCTCGTTATTTGCTTGGTACTTTGCGCACTTGCTTTAACAAGACTTGTTTCAGGTGACACACTGGTTGTCACAATAGCCCTTTGTCTGTGACTATCTCCACTGTGTTTATCGTGTTGTTTTGTATTTGTAGTGTAAATAAATCCCCATGGGTCCTAAAATGGTTAGGGATCACAGCCAAACCAAAGGAAAACAATTAAAACCACCATGCAGTATGATACTCATTTACACATTTACATGGTTTTTAGGCTGAACAGTTTACATTCGCAGCTAGAGGTCTGAGTTCACAGTTATGGTTTTACTTTTCAATTTCTATTTTCACATTGTTTTTACTTCTTATTTTATGATACAGCAGATCTTTTCACTGAGAAAGAGTTATCTTAAAACAGAATCACTGTGTAATTAATCGTAACTCATAAATCGAGTTTTCTCTGTAACGAGTCACGGCTTGATTATGCAAGTGCACCAAGTACCGAGCAAACGGATTTACCTAGTAACAATGTCATAATAGCTGAACTAAAGACAACACACGGATTTTGCATCACTGTGGTAGAAATTGTCATGGAAAATTCAAAGCTCACCTCAATTTTTCTCATGACAAGCAAACCATCCACCACTTTTCCTAAAAGACAAAAAATGGATAAAACAATAAGGCGCATGACCATTAAACAAGTATTTACAAACCGGATTCCAAAAAAGTTGGGACACTAAACAAATTGTGGATAAAAACTGAATACAACAATGTGAAGGTGCCAAAATCTAATATTTTATTCAGAATAGAACACAAATCACAGATCAAAAGTTTAAACTGAGAGAATGTATCA
>JAUZSV010000891.1:1774-17766 GCA_034780495.1 Parotocinclus cesarpintoi | reverse complement strand
ATTGAGTAAGAACTTGTTTTTTACAGTATTATTACTTCGCATGCTGAGTACCTATACATTGTGTTGTAGATCGTTTTGTAACATAGGGCATGTTCGTTTAATCGGACCAGCCGGTTATTAGGACCAAAACGATCACGTCCCCATGTGGTCCCATTAACCGGAATCGACTGTAATTCCAACGACCCTAAGGCCTGTTTAGTTGCACCCTTAAATAATTAGGACACCCCTGCCCTGAACTGTGAGCAAATGTGTGAGTGGCTGAGCTGTGTTTAAGGCTCTAAACATGAACTGAATTCTGAATTCCTGAAAGCACCGTGCTGCTGCTGTTGTGCACTGTAGTAGTGAAATGTCACCAGTTTAGAATGATTGACTTTTAACATGTAAGGCGAGTAAAAATATCACTGCGTGGGCACAGTCCCAATTTATGTTCTTTAGAAAAGATAATAATCCGAGTGCGGTGCAGTTGTTTTACGTAATGCACATCTTCTATCTTTCAGGCTGTTCCTCAAAATCATTCAAGCTGTACTCCCCAAAGGAACCCCCCAACGGCAGTGCTTTCCCCCCCTTCCACCCCGGCACCATGCTGGACAGAGACGTGGGGTGAGTTCTTAACTTTGCCTCGTGAGAGCACAGCGTTGGAGGCTGGATTATATTATTGCTGTCTGTAACAATAGGAATAAGGTCCGAGTTCTACTTTAACTCTCAATCCAGCTGAAATAAGGCGCTGAGATTCCCAGGATTGAATCAGCATTGATTTTTGGACCAGTCCTAACGTTTGATGTGCAGAAATGTGCTATCAGATTTGATATCAGAGTCGTCTTCAAGTGCGCTCTAGCTCTAATGTGAAGCACATCTTCGAAATCCAACGTTAAGACGGCACGGCTGTAAAAGCCTCGGTACAGATTAGCGACTGCACACTTCTCGTTATCTAATCTCTAATTCCAATCCTAACATTTGAGGCATGTATATGTCAACTCACAATGAGATTTTTTCCTGAGGTTTGTTTTTCTGTGATTGTGACCTTATTGAAATCTTAATATAAAATGTAAATAAATGAACATTTGAACGAAATAGGTTTTAGACGAGTTTGATTGCTCTGCAGTTTGACACCTGGTTTCCATAATCGCTTCCGTCATCAAACGGACACAGCATTTAAACAGATGTTTTGATCCGACTGCCCTCTTTAGGTCATTTACATGTTTCTCATCAAATGTGTCCTTAGTTTTTCTGTTAGATTTCGGCTCTTGCAGGAACAGGTGCACATGCTCTTGCAAACTATTCTAATATGAAGCCTGTATTAAGTTAGTAATTTTATGAAGGAAAACAGAATTGGCCGTTTTTTGGGGGTGGGGGGTTCCGTGCATGGACCGGTCAGTCGTCTGATAGTTGGGTGAGAAAGTGCAGAACTACAGTAGGTCTTCAATCTGTGGCCAAACCGAGCTGTCATTCAGCTCTCTCTGCCCTGATTGGTCAGTGGGAGGGTGGAGGCACCTCTGAAAGTGTAGAGGGGGGAGCACGTCTTGCTGCCTTTACTGCACCGTAGAGATAAGAAGACAAATCGTCTGGGGAGGAAACGGACCCTTTCCTGTCTGAAATGGCGCCCACAGGGGATCAGAATTAATCCTGAACCATCACCCATGCTGCTGTTTGCGATGCCCCCCGTACTAAACCCGGTGCAGCCATGCATCAGTGGATTTCTGAGTGCATGTGGTAAATGCGTGTTGGTGGAGGAATATGCTTGTTATTTCACATGACGACTGGAGGCAGAGGCAGCTACTTAGACTCGGTGTTATCTTAAATAATAACAGCTTTCTTTGTCTCGCTCTGCAGCCCGACGCCCATGTACCCACCCACATACCTAGAGCCAGGGATAGGGTAAGTATTGGTGTCTGTGTGGTGTTTGTTTGTTAGTTAGGTCCGTAGATGCCATTTCTGGCGGTTTTTGTGTTTATCTGTATTTTGTACGCACATCCAGTATATTGACGTTTATGATATTGGTCAATGCAAGGTCTAACCAGGGCCTCTCTGTGTGACTGTTTGTCAGGAGGCACACACCGTATGGGAACCAGACAGACTACAGGATATTTGAGCTTAACAAACGGCTACAGAACTGGACAGAGGTGAGCAAGGAACAGACATGGGGCATTTTCAGTGCCCAAATATTGGAATGTCCATAAAACGAATAAGAAATGCTCAGGTGGTGCCTGCTCGTGTATAAACGGGACAGAGTAGGGTTGGTTTTATTTGCTGATGTACTGAGGCCCCTGGTTCGATCTCGACTCTGGAACTGGAACTGTGTGAAATGTGCACGTTCTACCCCGTCTATGTAGATGTAGTGTAGATACTGGTTCCTCACGTTCCAAACACTTACTTTATGTCCGTTGTTTTTTTACGGTAGTTAATAATTCGATAACTGCAGACAATTCGATTTTGTCAGTAATCTGATCGAGTTTATATGCACTTGAGTAGTCAGATAATAAGAAAGCTCTGCGTTTACATGATTTACAAACGCAAGAAGTCCCCCAGATGCGAACTTTTAACTTGTGAACGTTAAAAGGTGCGAGTGTGTGTGTACGTGTAATGTATTCAAATTATTTAAACAAGTGCAAAATTAAAAACTCAAGGAATATCAAGTTGCACGGCAACACCAGGGGCTAGGTTTGCATCTCTGGCATTTGACGGAAGCGAGAAAAACGTTGTTCACTCGCCGTCAGTCGTGCAGGTTTTATCCACAACTGGTTGTTTTACTGACTTGGGAATTATTGAGCTATTTTAAATGGACTGTGGTGTGTAAAAGTAACCATGATCTCGCTAAGAACTGGTGGGAAAAAACAATGGACGATAAAAAAGTACACAAGATCAGATGTTTTAGTCTCACAAGCCTGATGTTAAGGCTTAATATGTTGGGTTTGCTGTCATTTGGGCATGTGAATCCATGCTTAGAACGGATCTGGTCCGGATCTAGAGGACTTTCTGTATTCGGATTTACACCAGTGAATAATCTCTGAGTAGGATGTGATGTAAGTTAAAAAATTTTTTTTTTTTTTATCTTAATTTGAATTTCTCAAGCACGTACTGCATTTCGGAGTCACCCCAAATGTGTTTGCTAGCCATTCCAAAGATGCTGGATTCAATTCCAGGGTTGCCAGATCCCACAGGACAAGAAACAAGAACATTGAAATGAGTTAATTGAGAAATCAAATGTCAAGACTTTCCCAAGACTGGGAAATCAGATTATACCTTTTACCTGATGACCTGAATAATTGGAGAACTACAGAAATTCGACTGTGATCTGATCACTCTTTGAATCTTTGTCCACTGTATGTCTTTAGGCTAATTGTGTGTAAACCAAACACAACAGTCGCTGTTGGTAGGGACCAGATGGTTTATTTAGCAAGCAAAGTTTACAGTTTTTCCAGTTTCTCATCCAAATCATTCTCAATTTTGGTCACTCACCCCAGGAGTGTGATAATCTTTGGTGGGACGCCTTCACCACAGAGTTTTTTGAAGACGATGCCATGCTGACAATCACCTTCTGTCTAGAGGACGGCCCTAAACGTTACAGTAAGAGTCTGATACTGTCTCTGCTTGTTATTGCTGTACTTTTTAAAAACATTTAAAACTGTTGCATGCTAGTTAGAAATGTTTTTCTCACTTAAGCTCACTTAAGCACTGATACTTTTCCCTCCCTCAGCGATCGGCCGGACGCTGATCCCACGCTATTTCCGCAGCATATTTGAGGGAGGGGCTACCGAGCTGTATTACGTACTAAAGCACCCCAAGGAGTCCTTTCACAATAACTTTGTGTCTCTTGACTGTGACCAGTGCACGATGGTCACACAAAACGGCAAGCCCATGTTCACACAGGTGAGTGTGGCTGGACGTGTGTATCATGTATTGCTCACTACATCCTGCTACCATACACCACAACGCTGTACTTGTACGTTTTAGTACCCGAATGCTTATAAGATAACGTCACCTGTCGTTAATATAGTCCGACACACTGCATAAATCAGGAAACCAGTTTGTTGTATCAAACCAGTTAACCCTCCATCTGTGTCCCTGGTACGGCAGGTATGCGTGGAGGGGCGTTTGTACCTGGAGTTCATGTTTGATGACATGATGAGGATAAAAACATGGCACTTCAGCATAAGGCAACACCGAGAGCTCAT
Organism: Parotocinclus cesarpintoi; assembly: GCA_034780495.1. Classification (NCBI taxonomy): domain Eukaryota; kingdom Metazoa; phylum Chordata; class Actinopteri; order Siluriformes; family Loricariidae; genus Parotocinclus; species Parotocinclus cesarpintoi. The sequence continues at coordinate 13,594 of JAUZSV010000891.1, read as the reverse complement.
CCCCCGCAGCATCCTGGCTATGCACGTACGTGTCAGCGTCTGCCTCATTATCACACGTGGACATGTTTCCCCCCCGTCAGGAGGCCTGTCGCAGCATTAATATTTACGGACTGATTTATTCGTCGTTTGTCTGACGTTTCAGGCCCAGGACCCACAGATGGTGGACCAGCTGTCTAAGAACATCACAAGATGCGGCCTCTCCAACTCCACTCTCAACTACCTCCGAGTGAGTCCTCACACCCACCGCATGCTTTATAGTATCAACGCAAGACCTGAGAAATAAGGTCACGCCCTGAACAAATTCTGTCTGAACCTATTTAACACGTCCTTTAGCCTTGTGTATGAGCCGTCCCCTCATACATCTGACGTGATCACTTAAGATAAAGCAGGTTCTGTCTCTGTCCCCCCGTCTGTGTAGCTGTGTGTGATACTGGAGCCGATGCAGGAGCTCATGTCCAGGCATAAGACGTACAGCCTGAGCCCCAGGGACTGTCTCAAAACATGCCTGTTCCAGAAATGGCAGAGGATGGTAGCTCCTCCAGGTAAACAAATATTCTTTTTTTTATTATTATTATCAAGCTGGACGTTTTGTTTAGTTTTTTTCTTAAGGGCTTACATGTGCTTTTGATGAACCTTATTAGTTTCCATGCAGTAGGAAAGCCTTGGAAACCCCTCACACAGCATCAAATACCTACAAAACCTTCCTGCACCTGTTTGTAGTTTGTGGGACATTCTTGCGAGATTGCACAAGTTTGTTTGAAAGGCCATTTGTTCTGAACATGGTAATGTTCAGTGGAAGCATTAAACTGTTTATGTGGGTTTAACTGGGAATCCCAGTAGGTGAGGTTTTAGTAGTCTGAGAACTAGGACGTACAGTTTGTTGTTTATTTTGGGGGTTTTTTGTTGTTGTTTGTGTTCTTTTTTATATTGTGTGCTTTACCTTTAGATAACTGACCTGTAACCTAGAAGGCATTTTATATTTACGTTTAGTCATTTAGCAGTCAGCCTTATCCAGAACACCTTACAGTCAAACCAACTGTGGGTTAATATCTTAACTTGGATGAGATTTGAGCCCTGGACCTCTTGGTCCACAGTCCAGTACCTTCACGGGCAATTACAAGCACATTTAATGTGTTTAGAATCACATAATCGTGACGTATCAGAGATGTCTGCAATACCTCACTACCCTAAATTTCACTATATTACTAAATCAAATATATTTCAATATGAATTGGATATAAAGGAAGAATAGAGATGCAAGCTCAATTATGGTGATTGAGTTGCAAGTGACACATTCATGGGGGTGAACAGTGGCATATAAAAACCGGACAAGAGTGCCAATGGTCACCCAAGACTGATAAAACACACTGACCGCGATGGGGCATGGACTGGATCAGATTGTCAAACAGGATCCTGTTCATATTAATTTTGAAATTTTCCCCATTATTTCTGTGAGCAATGTAGTTTCACACAGATATCCCACAGTTATAGTGATTCCTAAATGACCTTTTTAAACTCTCAATAAAATGACTGCTGTGTCTTATCTGGCATGTCTTATCAGCGGAACCAGCTCGGCAGGCACCCAACAAGCGGCGGAAGCGCAAAATCTCAGGTGGCAGTACCATGAGCGCAGGAGGCGGCACCAACAACAACACTAACAGCAAGAAGAAAAGCCCAGCCAGCAGCTTCCCGCTCTCCAGCCAAGTACCTGTAAGCAGCTTCATGAATCAGCAAGCCTTGTAAGGTTTAACATCCCCCTCCTCCCATGTAAGTACTCTAATGGTTTGTTCCATGTCCTAGGATGTGATGGTCGTGGGTGAGCCCACTCTGATGGGAGGGGAGTTCGGCGACGAGGACGAGCGGCTCATCACGCGGCTAGAAAACACTCAGTTCGACGCCGCCAACGGCATCGACGACGAGGACAGCTTCAACAACTCTCCAGCCCTGGGCTCCAACAGTCCCTGGAACAACAAGGCTCCCTCCAGCCAGGAGAGCAAGAGTGACAACCCCACCTCCCAAGCCTCTCAGTGAGACTCAGGTCAGGAGGGGAGGGCATGGGGAGGGGAGGAGAAGAGAGAGGAGGTCACGGAGAGAACATGGGTTAAGGAGACACATGGCCAGCTCACGCACCGAAACGCAGATCCATGTTAACTAAAAGGCGCTCACCCAATTCGCCCTTTGTCAGCGAGCCGGAAGGAAGAGCGAGACGGAGACGAGAGAGCCAGGACTAAGAACAAGTGAAGTGTATGACGAATGTATTTAGGTTTTAATAACGCGGTAATCATGAAGGTGTTGGCGTTTTACGGTGCGAATGCTCCTCTGAGGAAGGTGTAGATAGTTCACGTGTTTAAGTTAAGAAACAAGTTGGTTGTTTCATCCTCAGAGGGGAAGACAGACTTGTAAAACGCCAGCATAGCACACACACAGTACACACACTAACACACACACACACTCACGAATTTGCCAGGTCTGTTTGCTCTGAAGCCCAGCCGAGCCCGTTCCTCTCTAAAGCAGGCCTACGTCATTTCAGATCTTTTCTTGCCATTAGTGGAAGATTTGGACTACACTCCAAACCCAGTACACCACCGCCACGCTGTGGAACAGCCCGGAATCCTCATTGTTTTGAAAGGGTGAGACGGCGACGCGTTTAACCGAAGCGTTTTGGAAAATTTTATCTGCATTTTATACCAGCCTCTATTTCCCTAGAATGTTTTTATTTTCTTTTTTTTTACCGACATTGAAAGCTACAGACCAAGGAGCTACGAGGATTTTCAAGGTCCTTCAAATCTCAACCCTCAAAATATATTGGTTTGTATTATTTTTTAAAACAAAAGAGTAATTTAGTGTGGGCTTTTATTTCATTTTGTGTATTGTGCTTGTATATTTAAGGTAGTAGCAAAGTTCTGTATAACTGTATGGAAATGTATTCTTCCTTAGCATCACCTAAAGCCATTCTGATCTAATGTGTTTAAAAAAAAAAAGTGAAAACCCCCCTCATGAATCTGTACGTCCTACTTCTCCTCTGATTTTATAGATTTGAGTTCAATTTGACTATGGAAGGGTGGCATCACCAGGTCAAATGCCCGATTGCTCTGTTCTTATGTGGTCCAAGTGCACTCGGTGTGTAAAGGCCAACCACAGTAGTAAACCCATCTGTTTATGTTCAAATTTAAATTTCAAAACCCAGCGTAAGATCTGATAATCAGCATTAATTGGAAGCTTTCGGCCCGCCCTGCACTTGTAATTCAAACGAATGGTGATCTGTCCCTCTTCTAAGCCTGTAGACACCCCTCTCTTTGATATATCTATTTTTTTTTTTCTTTTTTTTTTTCTTAGTTTTTTGCCCTTGATTAAATTAATGTATGTACCAATAAAATATGAATTTTCACTTTAAATGAAACTGGTCTTCTTCAAGTTTTATTTAATGGTTTCATAACAGAATAAACATTTGTATGTTAAATATATATTGTACATAAATACAGGGTGAGACACAGGACATGTCGTGTGCTGCATCGTGAACTTTTCACAAAGGCTTCCAAAACCATTGTTGATGTTTCTTGGTCGGTTCTTCAAACGATCACTACGTTTCCCGAACATCAGAGTCATCGATTCCATCTTCAGTTAGGCCAGACTTTTTTAATTGCTTGTTCCTCGGATGTCCCTACTTAAGAATCTACTGAGGAGGGAGGATAAAAATCTTTATTTTTCAGCACTTTTCAATTTCCCGAGGACTATGTGGAATCAATGCAAGAAAGGAGGAAGAAATAAAAAACATTTTTTTAAATTTAAAAATAAAATGTATTTAACCTACAATTATTTTTTTTGGTATTCTTCAAATATGATCGCGAAACGAGCAATAAAATAAAGTCTGGCTGAGGGGAAAAACTGATTTAAACGTTTATTACTCGTTTTACTATTAATGTTGAATATATTATTTAAATATGACATTGAGTGAACAAACTGTTTAAAATCGCACAATAACACCACCATCATGTCAGTGTCACTACAGTGCTGAGAATGAATTTCAATGGTAATTTATATGGTAACTGAAACTTATAAAATGGACAGATGATAGAAACACGAAAGTGTATTCTGTATTATTTTTATACATTTCTAAACGTCCACAACAAATTCCGAGTCTAATAACGTCTTCTCATACCCCCCACCCCCTCCCCCCGGTGGCTCAGGCTCTATGTAGACTTACCTGGCAGCGGGGGAGGGGCGCAGCGCGTGATTAAATAACAGTGTAATGAACAGTAAATAAAACAATAAAGTAGCAGTCTCTGGTGTACAGGGAGTAAAAATATAAAGGAAGAGGACAGAAGACGGCAATAAAACTAGGTAATGTGATAAATGAATAATTTCTGTGTTGCGTAATAAAACTCACCGTCAGATGCTTGCGTTAAATTTCCTAGTTAGATATGTTTGCTAATATTATAAATAGCCTAGCTATGTAGTAAGAGTTAGCGTCAGTTATTGTGACTCTAATTGCACCAGGGAAAGAAAATGTGTATTTCTGTGTATTCCTGAGTAAAAAGAACAAAGATTTTATTGACATATTAAGCCTAGTTAGCTAGCCAATGTTAGCCATGCATATAATAATCAATCGTTTTTCCTTTTGTACTTAAATAATTGTAAACCTTTGCAATTGCATTTCATTAATTGCATTTAATATGAAGAGAAAACAGTATGTATTATGTGAGAGAAGTGCACAAAGAATTCATGTTTCGTGCATTAATGCAGTTGATATTACATTATCAGATTAACTTATGGCAGCTAATGTGCTATTATTAGCTGGGTTTCACCATGAGCAACTTAAATAATAAAATAATAATAATAATATATTATTATAGCGAATGGAATCAGTACCCCTGGATTCTCACCAGATGCACTTTTGAAATATTTGAAGCCCACCTCTGCACATCGTGGAACAGCAGAAGACACTGTTTCATCATTAACATCTTCCAGTGAAGCAGCATCAGGTTCTCCTCTCCTATCCACCTAGTACATCCTAGTGAAGTACCATCAGAGATCTACAAAACGGCTGTACAAACAGAACCTACTGACTGCCCATCTGATCTGACTGATACGGTAAGAACAGTGTTTGTCCTCAGAGGTATGACATTACAAAAGTTTCACATTTCCAAAACATAAAGATGAGAGAAGCATTTGTAGTTTAGTTCTGTATTATTCAATTGTGAAAAAATCAAGTGGATCTGGCTAACATACTAAAAAAAAAGTGAGAATAGTTTGTGCTGTTTCTGCTGCAAAGCGCTTCCTCAGAGAGGACCATGAATTATGAGGACCATGAATTATGACTTGAATCCTAAGCGTGCTTGGGGATTGGAAAATGAAAGCCACCTGCTCCAGGCCCATGAGGATAGCCAGGAAGATAGTAAACAAATTGTCAGCATTAAATGAACTGTCTGTCTTGAAGGGGCTAGCAATATGCAAGAGGTAGCACTCTAAGGCTGGAAACGAGTGGCGTGATTTTTTTTTGCTGGCTATAATTTAATCATTAGCTAAAAGAAACATGTCTTTAATGGGTCCACAGATATTTTAAATTAACCAGACAATATGAGTTTTCTCAAAGAGGTGGCCCAATGTGATCAAGTAACGAAACAGCATGTTGTTGATGGACGGTGGAGCTGGTAGGCACACACGTTACAAAAGAACTCATAACAGACTGATCAACTCATTCAACGCAAAATACTGGACATGGTAGTGGAAGAAATCAAATATCTAAGTATTTCTCTATTATTGCACCCCTGCATCTGAGTCATAAGGAACAGCTCTGACTGTCAGGATTTATCACTCGAACACATACCCTGTTTTCTTTTTTAACATATATCATTTTTAGCAGTTGCCCTAATCCAGAACGACTTGCACATCATATGCACTGGATTCAGTAAAATAGTATTACTAGTTTAGTAATATTATTTTGTACACTATCCTATATTTATGTTATTTATATTGTATTAATAATTCATTTAATGTCAGTTGTTCCTTTTATACAGTTAAGACTGTTGTTTCTAAAATAAAGAAAACCTCAAAAACAACACTATGCAGTTTATGTGTGAGCATGTAAACATAATGATTGAAGAATAAATGATTTAAGGAGAACCAGCTAAAATCCTGCCTAGGGCACCACATTGGTCAGGGCTGGTACTGATTTTTGAGCTGAAACATTTTTCCTTGGTGGTAGCTTGATCCTGCTGTAACCAAATGAGTTGCATCATTAGTGGTGGGCAACATGCAGAGACTTTGCATAGCATCCCCACCATTTGAAACTCTAACAACAAACATCATTCCTACACTGCAACTGGATGCCACATGACTTCAGTTTATATTCACAGATACAACTGTGAGGAGAGAACCCTAATAGTGACTGTGTCACTAGGCCGTAGCAACTTTATTTACAATGGCTGAACTTGGCTCGTTCTCTTGTTTTTATATTGTCAACTAAGATACAACTAGGCAAGAGCAAATAAATTAGACAAACGCAGAGTTTCCTTTGGAATTCTCTATAGGAATTTCTGAGAAGTTGACTTTGATGTACGATGTACAGTATTGTGCAAAAGTATTAGGCCACTATTAGATTGAATATACTACCATTGCTATAGCAGTGCCATATATAGCTATTTCTGTATGTTTAATACTATTAGGAAATATTTGTCTGCAGTATTAAAAACCTGGAAAAAAACTTATCTGCTACAGTGGCAAATATGTATTGTAACGTCCTCTTACACTTGAGCAATAGCAGCATCTGGGAGCTTCATTAAGATACCAAGTTGCCCCATCTAAAGCCTGAAAACAATTGATCAGGAATGTTCTTTTTCTATAATGGTATCAGCTAAGAAACCATTTTTTAGGAAAGGAAACAGGATGATAAAGCTCGCTATGCTTCCAATCACATGTACTGCAATGAAGATCAGCAGAAAAGAGTATTATGGCATGACAAACCCAAATTTAAACCTTTGGGTCCAGTCGTTAACAATATGTTATGTATACATTATAACATTGCTAAGTCTAATCAACAGATCTAATTGTGGCCTAATACTTTTGCACATTACTGTATATTGGGGAGTAACGGCAAATTGTATCCAGTATAAACTTGCAGCTATCATTCGTTGATTACATGCATACAAGTGCATGATTCGATGTATTAGGCAACCTGCTCTGTGAATATGAAACACAGGAGGATGAGGTGCACTAGTTGACCACAAAGGTGACTAAACTGAAAGGCAAGTGTAAGGATTTGAAGGCCAGATCATGTTGTTGTAACATTAGGCTTACTTGTGGTCCATAAGAAACATCTCTTCTTACAATTCTGCTATCCTTACTTTAGGATTTTTCCCACTCCATGTTAGTAATCTTTTCTTGTAACACTTTACCTGTTCCTCCAAACATCCCTCTGGTGATTGCAGCCAAATAGTTCAGCCTTTGTTTCACTGGATCATAGTACTTGACTCTAGAAAGCAGGATGTTGTGTTCCATTCACACCGACTCTGTTTTTTTGTTATGAGATTACAGTCAAGACTTTGTTGTCCATACAAGCTGTCTTTTTATGTTTTGTGGGTCATTAAAACATGTGCAGACTAAAACAGCTCCTTTAATGCTCTTTTAATGACATTTTAGACAGGGATGACTACAAGGAGGAAGGATTGGATGTCTTTCAGTGGGCTTCTGCTTTGTGAGAGTTGATTATCTTTACAGTCTATCTATCTTTTTTTTTTTTAATTGAGTACAAGATCAAAATTTACTTCAGAAATTGGTTACACTTAATCTGGATTTAGGCTAAATTTAGGCTTTTTTTTCCATTATAGTTCAACGTTTACATAAAACTGTACATACATATTGTCACAAAGGGTGAAGGAGTCGGAGGCAAACGTGACATGCGGTATAACCAGGTTTATTGTAACGGAATAAACTGAACGTAAAACAGAACAAAAAACGTAATGGACAACAGGTGGGCAGGGTCAAAGGGCTGGAAACAACAATGGAAGATCCTACCTCACCTGTGTCGAAAATAACACAGAATACAAATCATAACGTGTAACATCCTTATGATGTTAATCATAAGGAAAGCTTTGCACCGCATGAACGTGGGCTTATAAATAGTCCTCGCTGATCCGGGACAGGTGTGCACAATCAAGTCAATAAAGTATACATTAAAATACACACAAAAATGATTTAGTGATCAGTATTTTTTAAAGTATTTTTTGTCTCCTATAACTTGTGAGTTACATGAGTGAACTTCACTGAAATGCAGAACTAAGAGACAACACAGTCTTTCTTGATATGGAGAGATGTCATTCCTTGCTCAGTATTTTTCAGTCTCATAACATACTCAATAATAGCACATCTGTTTTTCTTACAAGCAGTCATCATCTCACAAGGTTAGATTTCTCTCGCACTTTGGAATATTAAGGCAGTAACTTAATAAAAAACAATAACATTTTCATAACCCATACATAAACATGTAAATATTTGTAAGTGGTGCACCTTAACAGTGCAGAATTAACAACTGCATGTGTGCTATGGTTCTTGTTTTTGCATAGTTCATTATTTGACGTATAAATCTGTTGGTTTTTTTTGATGACCCAGATAGAAATGTCATATTGCAGACTGCAAATTTCGGCATACAGTTGTGTCTCAGGCAAATATGCAAATGATTACAGGCATGGTCTGATTAGACACTGAGCCTTGCATAAACGTGCCTTCCCCACTTCTCTATAAAAAGGCTTTTGGGTTGTATACCTCTTGGTGAGAGATTATTGACTGCTATATATGCCTCTATTACACACTTGCCCACAGCTGGGCCTGTAGAGCCTTCATATCCTTATTTTTGAAGCTGGCATCACAGCTGCTCCCATAAATGATTGACTGGCGATAAATCTGGTGACTGGGCAGGCCAAGAAAGTTTTGCAATCTGGCAGAGACATTCCTGTTAAACCCTTGCTGTGAATGGTTGAGCATTTGTATGCTGAAAAAAATCAGTTGGAAGTCCTGCCATGAAAGGGAATGCATGTGGCTGCAGGATGCCCAACACATATTACTGAGTTGTCGGTGCCCCTTGTATCACTACTAGGGGGGGTGACTGTTGTTTGCTATGGCTCCCCAGATCATCACATCTGCAGTAAGGGGCAGGACCGAGGCGCTCACCACAAAGCCTCCATACTGACACCCGGCCGTAATCTGATCTCAAACAGAGCGTTGATTCTTGCCAAAAAAAATGGGATTGTAGTCTATAGCAGTTTGTCAGTCAATAAACTTACTTGACATTCAATAAGTAAAATGGGCCCCACAAACACACTATATTAAAATGGAGGGCACAATACAAGTCTATGTGTGTATCTTTACAAAACCTCAATCCTTATGTAACCTTATACCCATTAAAATATTGGAAAGGAGCCTGAGAACAAGGGCATGCCCCCACCTTCCATTTAACACGCATTAATCACATTACTACCAAAAAGGACAACAACAACAAAACAACCCAAGGGCAAAAGGGCGGAAAATGTCCCTAATGTGAATGACCCAAAGGTGGCAAAAGCACGAAAGCTATGGAGAGAGTAATGGCACCTGTGGTTATGATAATTACATCTGCAAAAAATATTTGAAGGGAACGCAGGACAAGACCTAACAAGACCTGAGATATTATGTACTTGCAGGAAAAAATTACATACAAGAAGAAAAAAAACATAAACAGACTATACAGTCCTATTAAGACACACATGCATACACACACACACACACACACATACAAAACATGACTGGTTCATTTTTATTTGCATTTTTATTGATAAATGTGTTACTTTTTGTTGCATGAAACATTTTGTTGTCACTATGGCTAACTAATTCTCATGTAATTCCACATTTGTAACAAATAAATATTTACTCATGCCAATTTATAAAATATAAGATCTGATGCATAGCATATCTAATAGTCTTGTAAATATTTTACAAATGGGTGGAGTCAGATGAAATAAAATAAAAACACAAATGTATACAGTATTATGTACAAATTAAGTGAATTGTATATTTACATAAAGCATGGTTTTAATCATTTTATATTTAAAGAGAATGGGGTGCTCCAGAGAGTAGAAGTTGTTATTGAGCGAGCAGGTGGAGACAGGACAGGGTGAGCATGGGCAGAAGAATCAGCTCCGAGGAAGATTCCTCTTCTCTGGAGCAGTCATCATTTAACAGACCACCACTGTGCATCCATCACTGCCATTTAGACATTATCTAAAGAACGGAAATAACATACACTTAAAGTTTCTTTAAAAACAGTTATTTAAGGTAAATTAATACAGTAGTGTAGTTTTCAAAAAGGCTTTAGAAACATGACCCTCACTGTGCTACCATTCTTCAAATAGAAAGTCTTAATCCCACTGCTCAATAAAACCTGAATTCTTAACTGCTTAAATGTCATGACTGAACTGTGCAGTTCTGTAATAGTTTTAAGAATGACAAATTTTGGTTTTCTGCCTCAGTTTTATTGGAACCTTTTGTCATATGTTGATATGGCATGATTAATTACAGCTATAAGTCTTCCATGCTTTTAACTTTTATTGACAAATACATTCAGTTTAAGCAAAGGCTTAATATTTACAATGCTAACCCTTCTTTTTTAAGACTGCAATTCACCTCAGCATACTGGATATCAGCTTCTGGGTAAAATCTTGCATCATGGCAACCCATTCTTGCTTAACCTGTGCTTGGAGTTAAACAGTTTCTGGGTTTCTTTTTGAGGACTGACTACAGGTTTTCAATGGAATTAAGATCTGGGGAGATTCCTGGTCATGGATGCAAAATGTCAAGGATCGTTGTCAGAAGTTGCTCTTAGGCAGTGTTCTTAAGCATAATTTTGAGCAAACTCACTCTCCTGGATGAGAAGCAACCCCAAATGTGAATGGTCACAGGATGCTTTACTGTTAGCATAACACAGGATTGACACAGGATGATTTGATAAGCGGTTGATCAGCTGCTATCTTACAAGCGGTAATGTCCTTGCCTGTAAAACCCTTTTGATGCAATGTAATGGTGATTGCATGTGTTTACTTGGAGGAAACCATGAATAACAGAAGAGAACTTAAATGCACCACTATCCTTTTAAAGAAACCAGTCTGCTCTTGCAATCAGCATCTAAGAGTGATATCAGCTGTCTTGTCCTGATTAACCTTTTCCCCTGAGCTAACAAGATCATCACTGAAATTATGTTAGCAGGCCATTTTGTAGGGCTGAAATTTTATTTTTGTGATGAAGTCATTTTCATGCAAGGAAATACCTTTGGAATTAATTGCAATTAATCTGATTAGTCTTCACAATCTAGAGTTAATACAAATTGCCATCATAAAAACTGATGCAGCAAGCGTTGTAAAAATCTAAATTTGTGCCAGTCTCACAGCTATTGCCCACAACTGTACACCATTTTGTGATGTACAACCCCAATTCCAATGAAGTTGGGACGTTGTGTAAAACATAAATAAAAACAGAATATGATAATTTGCAAATCCTTTTCAATCCATTTTCAATGGAATACACTACAACGACACGATATTTACTGTTTAAAATGATAAAGTTTATTGTTTTGGGTTTTTGTTTGCAAATATTCACTCATTTGGAATTTGATCCCTGCAACATGTTCCAAAAGACTTAGGAATGCCCAAAAACAAGTTTATTTAGAGGGGCACAGCTCAAGTATGCTTGACTGAATAGATTTCAAGTGATTTAATACTAAAGTGGGCATTACTCTGCCATGGATGTTAAATAGAGAGCACATTATTCCATTATTTATTAACAGCATTACCTTTA
>JAUZSV010000880.1:18611-31081 GCA_034780495.1 Parotocinclus cesarpintoi | reverse complement strand
CAATCTCAGCACCCCAAAATTAGTTAAGAACAACTGGTTTGATGCCCGAAACATTTTGGCTGTTAACCAGTGTTATCAAAAAGAGTACCATCGTGTTTCAGTACATCACTTCTCCAGTCTTACTCCTTTTCACTTATTGAAAACCACTACATTTAAACCCTTATTTTATTTTTTCTTAATTCAAGTGGCGGCCATATCATAACCTCTAATACAGTATAAGTCATGTATTATGTCAATGAGTCGGCAAGTCTATTGTTTCTGCTTATCCCTAGTTTGTGATTTATTGCCATGGGTGGAATGGAGCTGGCACACGCCATGTGGCATTATGTCTGTGTCAGTGAAGGAATGGAAGACCCATTGAGACTTTATCTAAAAAGAGCTGAGCAGTTCCCATTACTGATTACATGCTCCACCTCTAACAAGCCATTTGGAGAACACTCATCACTCTGTGTCTCTAGACAGATGTCGACATGAGTAAGGAGAGAACAGAAGAGTTGAAATACATGTTTAATTAATCACATCTATGCACATATATAAATAAATAAGCTCACGTTCTTCTGCTAAAATGTTAGTCACTATATAAGGCTATAGAGGTAACTTTATTGAATGACTTTATTTATCTCTTGGGTAATGTTAAAGGAGAATGTCTGTGTTGTGACTGATTCATAAAGAAATAGGGACTGTGGTAGCCTAGCGGTTAAGGTACTGGACTATGAACCTGATGGTATTGGGTTCAAATCCTAATACGTTAGGATCCCACCTCTGCCAAGCTTCCACAGTTGGGTCCTTAAGCAAGACTTTTAACCCACCATTGCTTGAATTGTAAGACTGTACCAGTTGTAAGTCGCTATGGATGAGGACGTCTGCTAAATGCTGTAAATGCAAATTGCAAATGTAAATAGAGGTCTTAGTTGCAGTTAGAGATATGAGTATCTACACATTGTATGTATTGTTTTCGCATCAATATAATACAATAGATATGTAATAAATAGCTTCCAGCAGGCAGTATCTTGGCTTTCTTTCTAAATATCACATTCATAGTTATAATGTAATCTTATACATAGACACCATTGCTCTTCAAACTGATTAGAGAACTTATTATAAGCACTTGATGTTTATGGATAGGGATTCTTCACACACATATATATATATGGCTGTAGGCTATATGTGTGCAAGAAAACACTAGGCTCATCTAAAGGCCACAGAAGCGGCAGTCATCCAAGCTTTTGAATACTATCTGTATAGTTTATTTTATTGTCTGACATTTTGATTTCTTAAAAGTAACAGATGAGTGTTTCATGGAACTACAAAAATAAAAGAACAAGGTTTAAATTTGTTTTCACCACTGAATGTATATGTAATGGAATGTGATTTAGGCTTTTTAGAAATTTGTGTATTTGTGTCTGTATATTAAGTTTACATGTACACTGATCAGGTATAACAAAATGACCACCTTCTTGTTTCTACATTAATTGACCGTTTTTTTTGTTTTTTTTTAGGTTTACTTAGCATATAGATGCACTTTGCGGTTCTACAGTTACTGATTGTAGTCCATATGTTACACAGATTTAGTTTTTAAACTCCTGTTCTCTAATGGTCAGAACACCCACAGGACCAGCATAGATCAGGTACTATTTGGGTGGTGAATCATTCTCAGCACTGCAGTGAGTCAAATGAGTCGGCTGGAAGTCATTAGAGAGGATTAGAGGATGACTTACAAACTCAGTAAAAATATTTGAGATGCTCAAAGAAATATTGGAAGGGATTTTTATATAAAATATATAAATGTTTATATAAAATATTTGCATATTCCTTTACGCTGCATAATATCATTAAACAACTCAACAATTTGGGAGGAATTTTACAGTTTTGCCGTACAGGGCAAGGGTGCAAGCCTATACTGAAGAATTGTGATCTTTGAGCCCTTGGATGGCATTAGGAACATTTATCAACAACTGATATAAGTACATGGGCAAGGGATTACTTTGGCAAACCATTATCAAGCACTAGAATACATAGTTACATTTATGCACTGGTTTCATGCTTTTGTGAGAGTCATCACCATCATGTAGTGCTTTTTCTAAGCTTTCTAACTCTAGCTGTCTTTGGTCTGGAGCACACAACAACAAAATATGTATTAAGAATTTCCACTGTGTGATGGTCCATCTTAGATGCCTTAGCACTCAGAGAAGTTTACACTGCTTCTGGACATAGTTAACATGAAACTTCCTTTTTTGTACAGTTTTGCCAAAGTAATCCCTTGCCCATGTGGTTATATCAGCTCTTGTTGAATGGCGGTTCTCGATGCAGTACTGTCTGAGGGATCAGAGATCACAGGAATTCAGCTTAAGCTTGTGCCCTTGGCCTTTACACACTGGAATTACTCCAGATTCCTTGAACTGTCTTATTATATTATACACTGTTGAAGTAGAAATATGTAAATCCCTTCCAATTTTTATTTGAGGTCTGCATTTTCACTGTTTCATATTATATATTGTAATACTCTTACCCACTATATGAGCCACCATCTACTTAACAGAATCATGATCTTATAATCGATCCTGGAAACTGTATTTGCTGCAGACCGGGTGTGTGATCTAATAAAAAAATGACATGTGAAGGAAGTCCGGAATAATTAAATTTTAACATAATGTAAACTAACATTGATAGAACTATAAATAGCATGTAAGTGGCATAGGTAAATAGTAATGAATTTGTAATGGTCAAATAGAAAGCTGTTAAATGGCAATTCAGAGATGCTACACAAGCCACTAGAGATTACACACCACTTTCACATATCACACATACATAACATGTGTACACATGAATGTTGGGGTAAGATGCTATTTATTGTTTTTGGATTAGATTGGTTTGTTTTGGATTTATTGATTCAGACCTCAAATAACAAACAACACACTCTTTTGTGATGAAGTTTTAAAATATTTATATACATGCAAAATCAAAAGCATAGAATAATTAAAAAAATGGTTGTTAACTGCATTTACAAACCTCCATATGTAAAAAGAATTCTGTTCAAATATGGATTTAGTGTAACCGTTCGGTCACAGGATAGCAGAAGTATGTCCCAGTTTCTTTATGATTTTTTAAAATACATTTCTTTAAAGAGCAGAAGCCAGCATATGATGTGTTTTGGATACAAGTATGCACCTGCATGACCATACATGTTCTATGTTCCATATTTGTCTAATTTGGTCTTTGGTTGCTGGTGATGGTGTAGCTGATCGACTTGATTGCTCGTCCGGGTCTTGCTGGTTTGCCAGCCTAATAATGTCAATAACACTATCAATACACTAAAAATAACAATAACCACATCTGCTGATAGTTGCTGTTTTGTGTTTAAGAGGGAAATTATTTTCAAAATAAAAGATATTTCTTTTGTATCATTTTTTTTAATATCAGTAAACTTCAACTAAGAGTAGTTACTTTCTATGTGGACTTGTTCACATATGTTTATGTTTGCTAAATGACATGAATGTAAGTAAATGTGAATGAATGTGAATAACAAAGAACTCTTTCTGCATACTTTGGGTCTGTGGTGGCCTAGGGGTTAAGATACTGGACTATGGAACAGAAGGTCCAGGGTTCAAATCCCACCCCTTAACTCACAATTACTTGGTTTGTTAGACTGTATTAATTGTAAGTCGCTCTGAATAAGGGCGTCTGCTAAATGACATTAATGTAAGAGATTTCTGTACAAGCAGATAGCTTCTCTTAGAGCAATTAAGTCATCTGCAACTTGTCCATGGCTAACTGATATGATTGTAATCAAGTTACTTCCTAAGAGCAGCCAACTTCTGCAATTAAGTAACTTCTCTTAAATTTCTTAGTCTGCATTTTTGAAAAGTAACTGGAAGTGCAGTTCAGGAGAAGCGGCCAAAGTTCCTCTTAGCACAAGTCACCTTTAGTAAGGAAGCATCTCTCATCAACGTTCCGACAGCTGGTAGCATATGTGTAAAAATCACCTTTAAACACGATTGATCTTTTTCCTCATTATCACCGCTTTGACTGACGTGAAAACATGATAATCAGCATGTGCAGGTGTGGACAGCTTCTAAACAGTTGTATACAACCAGAAAATACAGATAAATTGTATGCCGCAGTAGAAGACTGGAATAAACAATCTGAACAAAGCACCCATAGGCTACAGTGGCAGGATATAGTGTGATCTCACTAATGCAATAGCAGCATCTGGCAGCTTTAATGAAATGCTACATTGACCCTTCTACAGTCAGTCTACAGTCAGGGGAAGCTCGATCTAGAATGGTCTTTTTGAAAGGGTAGTAGAATGGCAGAATGTGAAGAAGGCAAAAAGGCTGAGATATGCGAAAGCTCGCGAATATATGATCATTATACCATTGCTAAAATAGCAAATTGAATGGTGACCTAAGAGTTTTGACCTAACGATTAAATAAATGATCACTTAATTTTTTGGTTATGCAGGTTTGCGCCTTTTCTGTGAAAGAGGATGTAAAAATGGATGTTGAGCTGACTTTACTGTAGTCACACAGTAGTTAAGATACTTTGGAAGCAGTGATTTCATTATTATTACTAGTATTTTAAATATTTAATTAGAACACAATATAAAAACCTAAGTATGGTACTGTACTGTACAATACAGTAATTATTATCTCTGGTTCGTTTATAGAACTTGAAACACTTACCAAAAGCGAAAAATAAAAGGATGTTCTGCCTGTGATTCTCTTTGTTGTCAGCAAGTGTCAGAGTGTTTGCTCAAAAAAGTTTTCTGTCATTCAGACATGGATTTGATGGTTATACGACAGATTTTGCTTGCTATTCATATTATTAAGGCCATTAAAGCAAACATATGTTGATCAGATGGACTTGCATACATGTTTTATTGTTCTTAAAGCTTACTGTGATGCTTAGAGGATATAAAATGCATGTTTTTTTTATTTTAGAGTACATTTTTATATAGATGGTAGCACTGTACTGAAATTGACTGCATGTCTGTATTTAATATCACTAAGCAAATTATACATTTCTGTCCTTGTATGCAGACAGAGGTTAATAAAGAGACAAGGCTAATCATGGCTGATGAGGCTGTCTATGTTCATAAGATGTCTGGCAAGTGATGGACATTATTGTTAGAAAGCAGACTATGTTTACATTGTACTTATGTGGCCCAGCTAGAGGAAGGAATTATTATCCCAAATTATCTGCTGTTTTCTATAGCAATTTAGATCACAGCTTCTATCGTGACAGCATTAATTGTGCATGGTTACTGCCTTTAAAGAGATTTAGGCTTAAGGGTAAATTCAGTTTGCATCCATTTAGCCTTCTGCTGGTCATCTTGTCTATCTCCCGATTGTGTGACTGTGAGTGTTTGCCAAAGCGTTTGCTACATGATGGTGTGTTAATTCTGTTATGTATTCATTGTACAGTCTTCTGAAAGTTAGGAGCTGTGATTTAAAATTTATTTTCATCTTTAAATCATTAATAGCGAATAAGCATTACTAGGAGAAATGACTTAAAGCCAAGATTTTGACTTTTAGCTGATTATTTAGCTCAATTTACAGCGTCAGCAACACTTATATTGCCCTGAGATGAGAAGCTGATTGTCTTGACTTAGCTGGATCAAATGGTTTTGTGGGTTCTTGAGAAAAAAGGTCAGTCAAAAACTGCTGACAGAAGATGGTTTTATAATAGAATGCTAACTTTATTGTCACTAACGGCAAATTCATGATTCCATCAATATAAAATGAGGGTGTAAGTCATGCTGCATTGCATTATTGAGTTGCAGTGCTGTTCTGAATACAACACTTGTTGTTTACTTGACATCACAGTTTTATGAAATTTATGATGATTCACAGTAAAATACTGCTGAGCAGTTATCATATCTGGATAAAGTGAACAGGCCCTAAATTTGACTGTACGTGTCCTGAAAGAAAGGTGGTCAGAAACGACTAGGTAATATGATATTGATATTAATACACTGTACTTATAAGGAATGCATTGATTGAAATTTTCTTGGCCGATTCAAATTCACTATTCTTTAAACACATGACTGGCTTATTCCTATTTTGGCCGATCCTGTTTTTGTCTGTTGAATAATTATAAATGACAGCATAAAGATGAACTGTTTTAAACTTTTTCTGTAATTAAAACATCTACTGTTAAAAAGAAAAATGGCAGCAGCTGCTTTCTTGCATTTGTCTCTGCACTTTCAGCAGAGTTAGCTTTAGCTTTGTCCAATTCCACATGTTCAGTGAGGCGATGCTGTTTTAAATGTCTTATTGTTGATCTCTGTGTTTTTGGGGTCGTTCCTCTGCTGTTTACTTTTATCATGCATACTGCAAACATCACTCACTTACTGTAAACTAGAACATGGCTGTAACCCAAATAACACCGTCACTTCTTCCTTACTAAAACTGTACTATATAGGAAAATACTCAAATCTTACCTGTCCTCATCATCACAGTGTGTCAGTACTGGTCTGTAATTACAAAAACACACAGTTTAAAGATGCAACTGTGTTTAAACCAGAATTGAATTGTTAATTAATGTTTGTTACATCACTGGCTTTTCATATGTGACTGTGTTTGTATTGCTTTCACACAGCTCACAAATGTGGCTGTTTATGACCGGCACAGAATTGGTTACATGAGAATGATGGCCGATTCTGGTTAGCGGCCAATCGATCAATGCATCACTAGTTCATACTGTCTGCAATTAAATAAAAGTCAAATTTAAAGTAAGAAATGTTGTGTGTGGTTTTTAAAAAAATATGCATTTTCCATACTGTACAAGCCTTTCTGATTTGGAATTGTATACACTTTTTTTTTCATACACTTGTTTTGATTGACATCATGATATGGGATATTTTCCCTACAGTGCATGAGTGACTTGCTTGGTAATGTGGTTAATGAAAATATTGATTTTAATACATTGCTGTCAACACACGAGTTTCTTTAAGTAGTGACATGCAAACATCTCAGGCTAAAGTTTACTATTTTAAGAGGCCTAGTTATGGACTTAATAATAATAATAAAAAATTAAGAGTACAGACGGGAAAATAAGTATTTGATACACTGCTGATTTTGCAAGTTTTTCCAGAATGAAGAGGTTTGTATTTCTTTTCATAGGCACACTTCAACTGTGAGAAAATGGTGATCACATTGTAGAATTTTTAAATTATGAATTTGAAATTTATTGCATAAAATAAGTATTAATATAAGTATTTGATCACCTACCAACCAGCAAGAATGCTGGCTCTCACAGACCTGTTAGTTTTTTATTAAGAAGCCTCCTATTCTGCACTCATTACCTGTATTAATTGCACCTGTTTGAACTTGTTAGCTATATAAAAGACACCTGTTCACACAATCAATCACACTCCAACCTCTCCACCATGTTCAAAACATCATAATTTGGGAGTCTCTTTCTGCAAAGGGCACAGGACAGCTGCACTGTATTGAAGGAAGGATGGATGGTCATGTATTGTGAGATTTTGGCCAACACCCTTCCTCCCTCAGTAAAAGCATTGAAGATGTTTTGGTCCTGGGTCTTCCAGCATGACAACGACGCAAAATTAACAGCTAGGGCAACTAAGAAGTGCCTCCGTAAGAAGGATTTCAAGGTCCTGAAGTGGACTAGCCAGTCTCCAAACCTGGGCCCAATAGAAAGTTTTTGGATGGAGCTGAAACTCAGTTTTCCAAGCAACAGCCCCCAACCTGAAAGATCTGGATTTGTATGGAGGAGTGGGCCAAAATTGTGGTCAAGAACTACAGGAAATGTCTGACCTCTGTAATTGCAAATACTTGTTTCATGCAATAAAATACTAATTAATTATTTTTAAATCATACAGTGGGATTCCCTGGATTTTCTTTAAATTCTGTCTCACAGATGAAGTGTACCTACAATAAAAATTGCTCAGCTTGCAAAATATAGAGAGAGCACATTCCTTATATGATAGCTAGGTATTAAGATTGAACTTCATTAAGTTGGTATGGAATATTAATAAATTAGTTTTATAAAGTATGTTTAGATTATGATCTTGAGACACTAAACTTGGCTTAAAATAGAAGACAAGAAGTAGGGAGTAGATGGAAGTAGATAAAACTTTATATATGATGTTTACAATATTACAACCCCAATTCCAATGAAGTTGTACATTGTGTGAAGCATAAATAAAAACAGAATATGATCATTTGCAACCCACATTCAGTTGAATACACTACAAAGACAAGATATTTAATATTCTAACAGATAAAGTTTATTGTTTTTGCAAATTGTTGAATTTGTTGCCTGCAGCATGTACCAAAAATGTTGGGACAAGGGCATGTTTACCACTGTGTTACATCACCTTTTCTTTTAACAACACTTAGTAAGCGATCATGATTTCCAAAAACAATTTGAAAGATGGACTCGTCAGACCACAGGACACATTTCCGCCTGAGGGATCAAAGGTCATGGGTATTCAATGTTGGCTTTTGGCAGGGATGAGAAACCAGTTCATGCAGTTGTTTACAAAGTGTTGAACATCACCCCATGCTTATTTGTGAACAACTGAACATTTCGGGGATACTCCCTTTATAACCAATCATGACACTCCCCTGTGGAATGTTCTAAAGAGGTGTTTTTTTATCATTCCTCAACTTCACAGTCTTTTGTTGCCCCTGTTCCAACGTTTTTGGAACCTGTTGCAGGCATTAAATTCCAAATTAGTGAATATTTGCAAAAAAACAAAGTTTATATATTATCTTTGTAGTGTATTCAATTGAATGTGGGTTGAAAAGGATTTGCAAATCATTGTATTCTGTTTTTATTTATGTCTTACACAACATCCCAACGTCATTGGAATTAGGGTTGTAGAGCAAAGGTTATATATTAATAATATAATTAATAATAATAATATATATGGGGAAAGCTGAACAACTGAAAGAAGGCTCTAGCGTCCCGTTGATCCACCTACAGCTTGCGTACATGAAGAGACATAAGAAGCGTCCATGGTTCCTTATTATATCCTGCAGCTCATTTGCCCACATATTTTGCAGCTGGACCTGTAGATCCTGCACACTCATTTGTACACAAAGTTGTCAAAGCTGGTGTCCAGGAAGACTTAACAAGTGTTGCAATCTTCCTGGAAACCCTTGCTGGGCAAGCATTATCATGCTGAAATATTCAAAAACACCCCATAGCATGATGCTGCCACTACCATGTTTCACTGTTGGGATTGTATAGTGCAGGTGATGAGCAGTGCCTGGTTTTCTCTACACATACAGCTTAGAATTAACGCCAAAAAGGCGTCTTCATCTCATCAGACCAGAGAATATTATTTCTCATAGTCTGGGAGTCTTTCATGTGTTATTTTGGCAAACTCTATGCAGGCTTTCATGTGTCTTGTGGTGAGGAGAAGCTTCAGTGACTTTGTGGAATTTCTCCCATCTCCCTACTGCATATTATCACTGAGCTGAGCTTTTATCGCTGCTATGGGTGATAGACTGTCGTATCCTCAGATTGTCACATCAGCATTTGGGGAAGTGTGTCAGTCTACAACAAAGTACAAAGGCATCATGAATTGAACAAATAATAACAAATAAAAACAAAACAAAGAAAAGAAAATCTTGTCAGACTGAAAAGGTTTCTAAATCCATCTCTATAGAGTTTGGATGTTGATAGTGTTAATGGTTATTATGAGTCCACCATCAACGGAACAATGAACAATAATGGCATGCATGGCAGGGTTCTCTAAGAACAACATTGCTGCCAGTTTGGTAAATATCATAATATGGCATAAGGCTATTAGAAATAAGTGAATGGATGTATATGGACCAATATAGAGCTTTTTTATTTAAATGGGAAGGAAAAAGGAAAACGCTGCATATCAATATAAGAGCCGTATTTTCTTTGTTTAGTATAAATAATGTGTTATTGGTGACAATATTTGTAATGTCCGGTCTTTGTTTAATTCCTGTTTGTATGTTGCATTTCAGTGAGGGCTGTCGCATGTTGGAGAATCTGAATCTTTCCTGGTGTGATCAGATCACACGTGATGGTATTGAGGCACTCAGTTGTGGATGCACTGGCCTTAAAGCTCTGTTCATAAGAGGGTGCACACAGGTACACAAATCCACTGTACTCCACTAAGTGTAGAGTTCACTTTCTTGGGGGTTCACAGGGTCTTAGTGACTAATTTTGTAAAACAATTTGTTAATTTGCTTTTGTGTTTTTTGCATTTCAGCTATTCATATAATCCAAATAATATATAACTGAACCTGAGATATCATACCAAATGGTGATTACTTGACATTGGCTGTTTTAAATTAAAAGATAATGAAAATTTAATGCATCTGCTGTCATGCAGTACAAATAAATAACATTGCAAGCCTAAACATTTAACTATAAAACTTTCTGTTTCTGGTAAAAAAAAAAAAGGGCGTTTATTTTAAGATTAATAAACAATGTTTTTTTTTGCTTTCACACTTTTTGGCTCAGTAAAGGTACTACCTTGTAGTACCAACAATGACTAACTTGTTTTGTCTTTTTATGGGTCATTCAATAATAAATAGAATTGCACAGCAGAAAAGTTAGCATTTTCTCAGGCAAGCGATAATATTTTTTTAATTATTTAAATTATTTTTAATTTTTAAAATTTATTTATTTATTGTTTTTGCTTTTCACTTTATACTTTTAATACATTCCTCATTAAATTAATAAAATAACCTATTCTTTAAATACTTTGTTATAAAATGAATTTTATGTCAATGCTTTTGACAAACTGTAGTTTAAAGTGTTGTAAGCATGTTTAAGTATTTAGTAGTACTATGTACTACAATATTCCCCAGTACTAACTTGTGTTGTGTAACCAACTAACTATTTCTGACAGTGTAACTAACCGTGCGTGTGGTTTTTATTTTTGGTGTGTGTGTGTTTTTACAGCTGGATGATGCGGCACTAAAGTGCCTTCAGAAGCATTGTCCAGAGCTTGTGACAATCAACATGCAATCCTGCACAGTAAGATGTTCTTTTCTTAATGAAGTTATTAAACACTACAGGGGTTGGACAATGAAATTGAAACACCTGTCATTTTAGTGTGGAAGGTTTCATGGCTAAATTGGACCAGCAATCTTCATTAATTGCACATTGCACCAGTAAAAGCAGAGTGTGAAGGTTAGCAATGCACACAACATTATGAGTGACATACCAGAGTTCAAAAGAGGACAAGTTGTTGGTGCACGTCTTGCTGGCGCATCTGTGACAAAGACAGCAAGTCTTTGTGATGTATCAAGAACCACGATATCCAGGGTAATGTCAGCATACCACCAAGTACGACCAACCACATCCAACAGGATTAACTGTGGACTCAAGATGAAGCTGTCTGAAAGGGATGTTCGGGTGCTAACCCGGATTGTATCCAAAAAACATAAAACCACAGCTGCCCAAATCACGGCATAATTAAATGTGCACCTCAACTCTCCTGTTTCCATCAGAACTGTCCGTTAGGAGCTCCACAGGTTCAATATACACGGCCGGGCTGCTATAGGCAAACCTTTGTCTAAAACCAGGTGTTTCAGTTTTATTGTCTAACCCCTGTAACTTCATTGCCCAGAAATCAAAGCACCTTTCACTGGTGCAACATTACAGCCTACAAAACAGCCTAAACTGTTCTACATATCAATCCGTGCAGGAAATACACATCACCATGGTTGTTCAGTTACAAGCACATATTAACCTTCACACACACAGAATATGAACCTTGCTGGCTGCATAAAACCAAAAGTAAAGGAGTCAACTTGGAGGAACATCGATTTCCATAACAAGCAATTCAATAGCTTTCTTTAGCACGCTAACCTTTAAGAAGATAAATCCAGCTTGGTCAGATGACTCGTGATTGTAGTATTACAATTCTGAAAGTACAAACTTTTTATTATTAATTGTTATTGCTTGTGTCCATGTCCTCGAACAGAATGTAGTTCTGACTTATGCACATAGTTAGTAAAGTACATCAATATTCATTAGAACTAGAAAAATGAAAAAAGTTACAAAAATAATCAAGATCAATAAGATCAACCTGCAAAAATCTGGCAGTAAAAACACACATGCTATACCTATTTTTAATTATACAAACTCCAAAAGACAAATCTTTTTATTTTCTAATATATTTTTAATAGTTGTTAAGACCTTTATGGTTGTTAAGGCTAACAGAGTTTATTGTAAAATAGCAAAAACATTACAAGGGCAGGAATGAACTCTGGACAGGATATACCCATTCTTAAGATCCCACTGGAATTCCATGAGGAGACACCTGAGCACACATGCTAAACATTGGACATACAATAAATAGGACTAAATCCGATTTGATAAGTCCTTGGGGCTCTGCTGCACAAAATACTGGCTATACCACTGTGTCAGTGTAAGGGTTTGTGCCGCGGTCGCTCCGGTGCGCCGCGACCGTCACGTGGCTTTGTTTTCGTTTTGCGCTTCCCCCA
>JAUZSV010000880.1:2639-14822 GCA_034780495.1 Parotocinclus cesarpintoi | reverse complement strand
CCGACAACTGCTTGGATTGTAACACTGTATGAATTGTAAGTCGCTCTTGAAAAGGGTCGTAAATTTAAAACAAATAACTGATGTGTGCTGGAAATCAGAGTGAAGATTTTGTTTTTTTAATTTATTGTATTAGTGTCAGTGTATTAGTGTAGTATTAATGTTTCTTTGCTTATTCTCAGATTTATGAAGGCACTGCCCAAATCCAGAGACTCATAATTTCAAGAGAACATTTCGGCAAGTATAAGCAGTGACGTGTGCAAAGACGAGGAGAGGCAGAACCAAACACACAGCAGCACTTGAGCGGTTAAACCTACAGGAATTGTTTTGTTCATTTGATTCCAGTCAGTGTTTCTCATTTAGCTGTTTGTTTAGTGACATATCAGTCGTGCCTTTGGAGATCTAAGGCTCAGATTACCTTCAGCTTTCATCTTTTCTAACTATTAGTGATTCAGGGGTGGCACTTTACAGCGATGCCTTGTTCTCACCATGCTTATCTTTGTATATCAGATATCCTGAACAGTTAGTGTGTATCAAACTAAACTTTATACATTTTCTAACAGCATACCGTCCAGAGAAATCATGTACGGGTTCACGTTGGAATGTTGTGATATTAACCTGTGATTTTTTTTTAAATTTTTTTTTTAATGTTAAGAGGTTTATCATGACTGATTTGAACTGTATAAAATAAAATAATATTGACTTTATGTCATAGCTTACTGGTGTTGTAATAATATCTCTGGTCCGTCAGCTGCTCAGAGAAGCTTCCTAAAAAAAAGATGTAAATGTCACAGGCGTTGCTCTGTATGAACATGAAGTTCAATTCAACTTTATTTAAATTCTATTTATCTTTATTTGTATAGGGCTTTTTACAATAGACATTGTCACAAAGCAGCTTTACATTGATATATATAAACAAGTGTCACAAATTGAATTCCATAATGAGCAAACTAATGGCGTCAGTGGCAAGGAAAAACATCCTGAGATTAAAGGAGGAAGAAACCTTGAGAGGAACCAGACTCAAAAGGGAAACCATCCTCTTTTGGGTAATAAACATAATTAACATTATATAATAAAACATTTAAATGTATTAAGTCAGAAGCGAGGTCAGACTCTTTTTTGGAGGTGTTTGCAGAGGTGGCAGAAGTACACAAGTAAAATCTGATTTTAAAAAGACCTACTCAAGTCATGGCAAAAGTATGACTTATGTAGCAGTATAAAAAGTACATGCTACTAAATGTATGTAAAGTAAATAATATGTAGTTCTTAATCTTTCTAACTCAATTTCTGAAACGGGATGATGTATTTTATAGAAGGTAAGCGGTACAGATCGATCACACTGAGACGACAAAATGGTTTGTTCTACAACTACATGAATCATAAAATAGAATGGAAACATTTTCAGACATAAGGAACCAAATATACAATGTTTTTTTTTTTTTTTTATTTATGCTACTAAATTGCTTATAACTATACAGTAATATTTAGTAATGCAGCAAATCATGATATTTAACTCAAATAATAGATATTATGGACTCTGAAACACTGTCCTTGCATTTTAGTCAAACAAACTAAAGCAGTTCTTCTTTTAAACCCTCTACTGCTTAAATTAAGAAAGACTTGGGCTAGATTTTTAACAATATGATATAGATTTAAATATACCACTTTAACACAGTTATTTGGGGAGTAGAATGCATTAAACATTAAAAAATTTTAGAAATACTTTGTTCTGTTCTCTCTGCATTTGCTCATGGCTGTGTTCATGACATGATAACGTCAACATCCTACACGTTTAATATCAAACAGCGGGCCGTTTAGCATCGCCAATTTACCTAGCTTAAATATGTCTGAACTGTGGAAGGAAACCCGAATTCCCAGAGTAAACCTACGTGGGCACAGGGAGGATCAGGCCACTCCATCTTGTTCGAACCCAAGATCTTCTTGTTGTAAGTTCTGCCCAGTACCTGCTTTTCATTTGTACCATTAAATCACTGCTGTTTAAAGTCAGTGCTTAAATCAGTTAAGAATGTTTACCAGTGCATCACAATCCAATTCAATTCCAATTTATTTCTATAGTGCTTTTTACATCTACTAAGTACAGTCACTGTACTTAGTAGATCACAACTACAACTACAATCTACAGTGATCTGTTAGTCTATAATCTGCAATATGTTCAATGTGCAATATTCACCATTTACTTACTATTTATTGCTATTCATAAACTAGCAACCTGGTGCAATAGTGTTTATCACTACCTACAACAAAACATACCTGGTCTTTTTTGTTCTAGTTTTAGATTTTTAAGCATTTTTACATTTCTTCTGTTCTATCCTCTGCACTACTATAACACTGTAAATTTCCCCATTGCGAGATTAATAAAGGATTATCTTATCTTATCTTATCTAGTCAGGTGTGTGCCTTTCCTAATCAAGTCCAATCATTTCAATTAAACACAGCTGGATCTCAAGAAGGATAATAAGAAATGGAGAGCATGTGAGTTAAAAAAAATAAATAATAATGAGTAAATATGAGTGTCACAGCAAAGGGTCTGAATACCACATGATATTTCAGTTTTTCTTTTTTAATTAATTTACAAAAATTTCTACATGTTTTTTTCTGTCAAGCTGGAATGCTGAGTGTACATTAATGAGAAATAAAAACTTTTTTGATTTTAGCAAATGGCTGCAATGAAACATGTTAAGGGATCTGAATACTTTCCGTATCCATTGTATCATGGTATTGTATAGTATGGAAGCCCATTTCCGCCATACACACACACTAAAAAACAAAAACAAAAAAAAAACGCTCCAGTGCGTTTTTTTTTTATTTTGTTAAATAAATTACTAAGTCATTATTTCGAGATATCTAAGTCGTTATATTGAGATAACTAAGCCATTATTTCGAGATATCCAAGTCATTATTTTGAGGTACTATTATATTATTTTTAATTTTCTCTCTCCTGTGCCAGCCCCTTTATTGACTGCTTCCTGTTGATGGTCAGTCGGCTTTACATTTTATAACTAGCAAACTCTTTATAGCATTTTTCAGAAACTGCTAGCTTAGCATTGCTATTATTGTTTTACAGTTCGGAATTATTTTGGCTCAACATTGTGTGGCAGGTTAGTCAGCAACACACATGCAAGCATAAGCTTAACACAAATATAAACACACATATGCACTATGCCCAAATTTTTGTGGACACCCATTCTAATTAATGCATTCAGGTACCTTATATTGTACCCAAAAGCACAAACACAGCTTGTCTAGTAAAGCGCCTTTTGAAAAGTACTGCCACTAGACAATAGGACTCTATAGCAGATAAGTAAACAACACCTAGTTGGCACTATGCCTAATGCCAGGTGTGGGCTATTGGGGTATAAAGCCCCCCACACCTGAGCTGTGCAATTGTGTGCTGGAACAATTGCGCTTCAAATAATTTTGAATTGAATTGGGGATAAGGTGTGCTGGTTTTAATCATCCAACATCTTGAGCGCACTAATATTCTTGTTGCCGTGTTAACAATAGAGACACATACTCCACCAAAAGCAGGATAAACTCTTTAATTTTAATCTTTGTTCTATTTCCTTTGTAAAGTGTCCTTGTGTGTCCTGAAAGGCGCTTATAAATAAAATTCTATTATTATTATTATTATTTTAATCATTTAGCCAACTGTACGTTAAATTGGACCTTAAAACACAAATTTAGTTCAGTATGTAGTATGGCTTATTGTCCCAACATCTGGGTGCATTTACTTAGTTATGTTTGGAGTCATAGAGAGAATATGTATAGATGCTTTTTGTTCAACAAAATCAATAATTTTGCTACCATCAATAATCTAATGATGAAAAGGGGTGAATTTATCAGTTCCACTGGCAGCCATATGAGTAATTTACCATGTTTAAAATAATAATAAAATTATTTCATTTGGGTCTTGAGCAGTACTTTTTGCATCCATTCACCCATTTCTATAGTTGAGGTTCATTAGTGGTTAGCATCTGTTAAACTTCTGCAATCTTTTTTGTGTAAAATCATTAACACACATTGTCTTTATGGTATTTTGGATCTGTTTAGTGTTTTATATTACAAAGCTGTTTCATATTGTTTAGCTCAGCATTTGCTTACATGCCACACCTACTATAGTTGTCAGCCTCATAATGGTCTTTTTTCTATATGTTTGGTCCTTTCATTAGTAGACAACATGATCCAATCCATGCATTAAGACAGACCAGTAATAATTATGATGCAGCCCAGTTACTTACAGACTGCAATGCACCCATTATTTTTGAGTTATTGCACTCCCAATTAAACCTTCTTACTTTGATTTGGAGTATAGTCTATACACATGGAACCTTAACTTCTGCTCACTAGGCTACAGTCATTCAGACTGATAGATCCGTACAGGATAACTATTTTAAATTTGCTACCTTGCATGCTAGCAAAATTACATTTGTTAGCTTTATTTATTATTTCAATGAGCATTTTACAGCTGGAGTGTGTTTCTCCCTGATCCATTCCCTCTCCAACTAGTGCAATCAATAAAGAGCGAGGTCTTAGAGACAGGGGTGTCTCGCTTCAAATTGGCTGTTGTCTTTGTATGTGATGGCTAATCTTCATGCTCTGTGTGACACCACTGATATTTTATTCAGAGACTAATTAACTTTGCCTTTCTTTTGACCCTGATCATACAGGGCCTCTTTAGACACAGACTTTCACTACATACACAACATTTTTAATTTCAGATTTGCTTTGTCGGTTTTAATTCACACAATCAGTGTTTGTACTTAGCATGACGGTTATCACTGAAAAAGCTAAAACTTGAGCAGACAGGCGACAATTTGTTGACTTTCCTGTGGAATGCACAATTTTGTAAACAATGTTTAATTGGTAAGATACAATATGTATTTACAATACTAAGCCTTAGTTAAGTCAGATTTTTGTCTAGTCATTCTGAGACTTCCTTTTCCTATTGTACAAAGGCTATATATATCAACAGCTAGTGAGATCCTACTTTATAAAGTGTGATTAAGTAGACCGAGTTTCTGCTGTCATGCATTAGGACATTACAAGTAGCTCTCCAGCAAAACTGACATCTGCTCACTTGATGTTTAATGCCACATGGAAACTGCCATTATGCTGTATAGCCTTGCATTTTGAATGAAAGCAACAGTGGATGACTGTCATTGGATGCACATGTAATGAAAGTTAGAAAAACAAAAACAACACACACACACAATAGAAACCATTAACATTCAGAATACTTGCTGACCAAAATATGCGTTTTACATATGAATGCTTCAGCACTATCAATATTAGAATGGCTAATAATGCAATAATGATTTATACATTGTATATTGTGCAGTCCTAGTTCTTAAACTACCTGCATAATTATGATTAATGATTGTGCATTTTATTTAAGCAATTATCATGCAGCCCAGTGCATGTGTGCTTGCTAGTGCTCTAAATTATAACCCTCTAAAGAGCTATACTTCAACAGCATCTGCATATAACTGTTCATTGTTCCCTCCCTAGGACTGGGAATTTCCCCATTTCATGGGAGATTTGGACATGAACTTGCCTGGCCTTTCCACAACCCAGCTAAAATTTAAACTTCCAGTCTGCAAAAGTATCTTCAAAGAGGAGTATCACATACACATCACAGGTACACATGTATTATCTAAATGTTTATTCATTCACACCACATTTGAGGCAGTGGGTGGCACAGTGCTAATTGAGTCTACCTCACAGCTCCGTGATTCTGGTTTGATCCTGACCTCGAACTCTCCCTGTGTAAAGTTTGCATGCCCTCCCCATGTCTATGTGAGTTTACGTTGTGTGATTTTTGTTTTGTAATAACAAATATAATGTTATTATTTAGGGATGAGTGGAGGGATGATGACGTGACAAATGCTTAGAAAAGCATTCCAGCACACTACATAACTAGAAAGAACACATATGTGATGCAAAGGCAGTTTCAAATATAAATGTATCGCATTCCTTGGAATGTGGGATTCATGTTAATCTCAAATTGACTGCAGCCAGTTTCACAGATTCTAACAGAATTTAAGAATGCATGTTAACATGTCAGTGACCTTCACTGCAATCTGTCCACAATAAGTCAGAAGACTTCTGTGATCTCTACCCAGGCTTTTCATTAAAAAATCTAAGGACACCAGCTCACTTTTTGATTATAACACAAATTCCTCTATGACCATCTCCTGCAATACTGCTGCTGTTAGCTGTAACTATCAAAATTAAGAAAGTTTCCCTGCTGTGTAGGTCTATGCCATGTTATAGAAATTATTGTCTTCACCTTCTCTCACTATATGCATACAAAAGTCCATTATACATAATATGTATTAGTATCAGTGTTTGCCTTTTCTTACAATGTTTAGCTTTAAATATGGTCTATTAACAATATTATTTTTTGCATCTCTACTTAAAGTAATATCTCATTGTGTCATTTTGATTTTTTCCAAATTAGGGGAATTATTATTAAAAATGCATTCCAAAACATATAAATAGTTAAAAAACAGCAACACTGCAATCATGTTTTTGAATGCATCACAAAGTTTGTTACCAAAAACCTTACAGTTGTAGATGGAGTCTTCTATGAATTATTATTACTCAGGAGTTACCAAATGTACCCTTAAATCAGTTCCTTGGCTTGCCCAGTTTGCTGTTTTCTGTTTGGATAGCTACTGTGAGAATTGCCTATAGTTTCCTTATGGGGAATATTACATAACACACACTCAACGGCATGCAGACCATTGATAACCTTAATGTGTTGCACAGCAATTTAGCATTATGAGGTTATTGTATAAAAGGCTATAGAAACATTTTAAATGTTGCCTTCTTGAGAAGGTCCTTCCCTGAGGAATGGATTCATTTGTTTCTTAATCAGGATCTGCAGGCTTTCTTTTGCATTACAGAGAGAAATGAGGCATGTATTATATTTCAATGCTTGTATATGTGCTCACTTCTTTAGCGTATGTATTCTCTGTCTGACTGCTAATAGAGTATGGGTTTAGTTGAGAATGTCTAACAATTCATATATAGTATTAAATGTCTGTAAAGTCATTGTTCTTGTCTGTTGCAGGCAAATGGTTTAACTATGGCATCATCTTCTTGGTCCTCATTCTTGACCTAAACATGTGGAAGAACCAGATATTTTATAAACCATATGAGTATGGTCAGTATGTTGGCCCAGGAGAGAAGATCTACACAGTGGAGGAACCGGATACTCTTAGCCACTTTAATCATAGCACTCTAACATGGAAATGGCGCTCAACTACTATTGACCCCCTCACTAACCTTACCTATATCGAGAGAGACATGTTCCTCCACAGTCGCTACATCGGCACCAGCCTGGATGTGAAATGCTTAGCGTTTATCCCAAGTTTGGCTGCCTTTGTACTCTTTGGTTTCTTCATATGGCTTTTTGGTCGCTTCCAGGACAGCGAGACCTTCCCAGAAAGTCAAGACAAGACGTACGAACGCATCAAGCGTAAATCACTGTCAGACTTGGGTGTCACACCTGAGGAAATCAACATTTCCATGAGTGAGATGTTAAAAAGGAGCGGCACTCCCATGCTTTTGCTAGTAGACACACACCATTTCAGTTCCTCAGCTAACTCCATGTCACCCTGTTCTAATGAGACCCAGGAGACACAGCCTAGCATGACTGTAAATAAAGCATGTGCTGAAGCTGCAGATGTTGACAGACTGACACCTTAAACTTTAACAAAGCCTTGCGAAACATTAAAAATGTTTCCTTTAGCTGCAGGTTTGCCTGAAGAGGATTGTTAACAGTAACCAATCCAATAACAGAAAATATACAGTACATACCACCAGGACAGACCTGTTAGGTGTCCTTGTGATCCGATCAAATCAAGTATAAGAGTATTGTATACATTCCAGTGGTGCTTATAACACTGTTAACAAATTCTTACTGAGCTATTTTTGTGCCTACAGGAAATCAGTTTATATACATAGTGCATGGCAAATGGTCATGATAAATAAAGCTGTGCCTTTAGTAGTTCTTTAGTAAAGAATTTAATGGTCTTGAGATATGTTCCTACACTATGTTAATCTGACTTGACTGGTGCTGAGACTAAAGTAATGACTGGAGCTGGAACAGAGGCTGGGGACAGGACTGGAACTGGAATAGGCTAGTACAGAAAGAGAGAAAGGAGTCTGGGCTCAAACTGGAACAGGAACCAACAGGAGTCCTTTTCTCCAGTGGTTCCTGCCTCAACTCCTGTTGCTCCTGCCTTGGCTTCTGTGGCTCCTGCAGGTTCTGCTTTGTTACAGACTATGGCACCTGAAGCCCCTGCTTCATCAACAACTGCGCTCAGACTTTTGCTTCATAGCAGGTCTTCATAGTAGGCTCCTGAGGCTCCTGCTTCATCGCCGCCTTCTTGATCGGCTGCAGTTCCTGCTTGACCGCTAAGTGCATATAGCCAATGAGACTCCAGTGGCTCCTGTAGCCCTGCCTGCCAGACCTCCTGGCCTGGAAGTAATAGGCCATATCTTCCATGTGGATAACCTCCCCGAGCATTGGTCTCTGTGTACACTTTGAAGGGAGGGGGGCATCACTACGACATCACATTTGCACTACATTACCCAGCCTCCAGCGTACCCATCATGTCGCACCCAGGTCATGCAACTGTTGTAACTCCTGGTTGCACTAATTATACATAGCTGCACTACTCCACTCTTTAATTAGCACTCTTTTTTTATTTATTTGCAAAGTATTAGGGTTACCTCATGTTGCGTTCCACATTCAACTTCACGCCCCTCTGTCTCATTTCCTGTTTGCCCTTGCTTCCGTTTGCTTTGTCTGTCTCAGTCTCAGGCCTATGTTTCTGTACATTACACTCCCTGATTGTATCATTCTCTTAGCATTTGCTCCAATATTCCATTAGCATATTTTTGTTCACCTTCTTTGTTTGGTACTTTGTTCTGCTTTTTGCATTTGTAGCCCTTTTGTTTAGGGCTGTCTGCATCTGGCTTCTACTTTGTTACAATAAAGCTTAATTAATTTGTTGTGTTACATGATCATTTACTTATTTATAAAAGAGCTGGCAGTTTTAATTGCAAATGTTGGAAATTTATCTTTACTGAACACTTTGAATGTGAAGCCACTCAAGTTTCTGTGTGATGAATCAATTATTTAACCCTTCAAAACAAACTTTAAATATGACTCAGTTTCTTTTTGGTAACCCTTAGAACATATGAGACCTCATACCACAATTCCTTTAGAACTCTGAACCCAGCTGTGTAATACTGCATTATGAATAGCATATTCAACTTTTCATGTTGCTGTTGTTAGGTTCTGCTGTATTTTGTATGAAGTAAATGAGAAAAGAGAAAATAGTGTGAAAACAGCGTTGAAAGAAGAAGACAGGCATGAAGGAGGAACAATATTAATCCTAATAATAAAACATTATACATAAAGAATAGAATATACAACAGTAATGGTCTGTAGCCTATTTATTTTCTTAACCAGGCTATCATTTCTGTCAAAGACTTGGATGAAAAAGCAGTAAGGAAATAGACATATAGAAAATGGTTTTGGAAGCAATAACTTGCTGCTGCTATTTCCAGAAATATCTTCCAGGGCCAAGATATTTAACATGAAGAACATGTGAATAAACAGTGGTGATCAGTTATCAGTTTCATGCACAGCTCACTTGGGCTTTTGCCAAACAAGAAGTAAAAAGTTCTTTCTGAAAGTGAATTCGTATAACCAGCAGCCACTTTGTGTGCAGGGCAGTCACTAACAGTTTCCTAAAATAAGTCTCTACTGTCCCACTTCCCATACTGTGAATCGGTCCTGGACTGTTTTGCTTTCTCAAAGCTTGAATCGAATGACCACAAAGTGAATCACAAATGAACCAAACTCAGGATGCCTCTGGAGATGTTTTGGCATGTGCAAAAGCAACCATGACTTAAAATGCTTGTTTGACGTGTTTAAACCATTTAACTACAATTTTTCTCATACCAAAGCCAATTGTGCTGAGTAGCATGATAAATGATTCTATAGTAGACTAATTAGGATCCAGTTAGCTTTCTTTGTAGGGATGTAATACTTCACAGGCTCAGGGTTTGGTATCCTGATACTCTCTGTGTGGTCATTGGCATATTCTCTCCATGGCCATATAGGTATTAAGTGAGTAAGTGGCGGAGTGATACATTAAATTAAACTGGCATCCTACCCAAGGCGTTTTACTGCAATGAAATTGTTGTTCGTTGGACTTGAGCTTCAGCTCTACCATTACCAGTACAAAGCTATTATACAAGGTTAATTATGTTATTTTAGGACTGAGACCTTCTGTTAATCTGACTGATTATAGACTCTGATTCACATTTTGGTAATGATTTACAAAGACTGCATTTTAGACAGCATATCTTTGTCTGATTCAATATTTAGGTATATTACTTCATAATCATTAATTTTGTGAGCTAGTTTTAGTCTGGAAGGTGTTTGTTGCCATTACCATGATTTAGTCTTTTCTCCTTAACGTTGTGCTGTCATTGACCAAACATTTGTATTTTTTTCTAGACAAAAAAGCTAATGAAAAGTTTGTGATTTATATATGATTGTTATCTAATATCATCAATAAAACATAATTCCAATATTGAGCCATCACACTACGTTTCTGTTGTCTGCACTGTTCATGTGTATTGGTGAAATTATTCGTCTGATCTTGTACTGCTTCTAGAAAAGCAACTGAAAATTCCATTTCTAACGGCTTGGTCCACAGTGACCCTGTTGCCAAGCAACCGTTCCAGGCCAAACTCTTCCAGCTGCTGTCCCAATTAGTTCATTAGAGAGGAAAAATAACTTTGCAGCCAAGGCAATCCAACTCATTTGGAGGAACATTTGGTAAATGACCATCAGCATCAATTACTCCTTGCATGTGATCGTTCCAAAAGCATTCATTACAGCAATGAACTGTAAGAACCTTTAAATGTGTAAGCTATACTCATTAGGAACAAGGACTATTAAAAAGAAAAAATTATGCAGGAATTAATGGCCAATTTATTAAGGACACCTTCTTTGTACTTATAATTCCTGCTTTATAAAGTATACATGCAAGATAAGTCAGACAGACTTAAATGAATATATTTTGTACCAGAAAATCTTTTGAATGACAAAAGTGTGGATAACTATATCTATAATAACTATATCAATATCTATAATGTTCTTTAGGGAAATATTTTAACCTTACGTTGCCAACTTCCTGAATCCCTGAATGTGATGTGAATCAGGTACTGTGTGAGGAATCTACTCCAACATATTTTAAGGCTGACTCATAGTTCTTATGGCTTTTTAATGGACTCTACTCGACTCTACTTGGGATTAAATTCTACACAAATAGGTTACAAAAAAAGGTTGTCCTTTTCAAAAAAAAAAAAAAAAAAAGATGGAAATCCTTACGAGGAGCACGGTGGGTCGATGGGTAGCACCGTTGCATCACGTCAAGAAGGTCCAAGGTTCAATCCCAGGGTGAAGTCCTTTCTATGTAGAGTCTACATGTCCTCCCTGTGTCTGCATGTGTTTACTCTGGGTACTCCGCTTTTCTCTCTCAATCCAAAGATGTGCGTGTTAGGTTAATTGGTGTCTCTAAAAGTGGCCCTTACTGTGTGTGTGCCCTACGATTGGATTGATGCCCCGTCTAGGGTTGTTCCTGCCCTTGTGCCAAGAGTTGCCAGGTGGACACCAGCTGGCCTGCCGACCACGTGTGGATTAAACAGAAGATAATGAATGAATCCTTAAGTGGTTTCTATTTAAACCATAACTATAGGTGTACTATATATTTATACTATATACAGTGGGTACGGAATGTATTCAGACACCTTTAAATTTTTCACTCTTTGTTTCATTGCAGCCATTTGATAAACAAAATTTTATTTCTCATTAATGTACACTCAGCATCCCATCTTGACAGAAAAACATACATGTAGAAAAAATTTTTAATTTATTAAAAAAAAACCCTGAAATATCACGTGGTCATAAATATTCAGACCCTTTGCTGTGACACTCATATTTAATTCACAAGATGTCCATTTCTTCTTATCCTTCTTAAGATGGTTCTAGTCCTTTATTGGAGTCCAGCTATGTTTAATTAAACTGATTGGACTTGATTAGGAAAGGCACACACCTGTCTATATAAGACCTCA
>JAUZSV010000872.1:27314-51706 GCA_034780495.1 Parotocinclus cesarpintoi | reverse complement strand
CCCAATTTTATATGTTGATTGTATTTGTTCTTCAAAATTCAAATAATCATATCTCAGGCCTTTAATATGACAGAACGATAATATTCCTGCATCTGCATGGCCTCACAAAGCCATAGTGTAAATAAGAAAATGATGAGGTGAGCACTTTTTTTGGCCTAAAATCCTGTTTCTGGTAACTGCTAAACTTTACAATTTTTGTGGCAAAATTTTAGACCTTCTCTGATATGGCATCTTGGGAACAAATGTAATGCATCAGTAGGTTACTGTGTCTACCATTCTCTAAATTTGAAATGCTCCTAACCAATTTTCAATGTTAATCACTATTTGTGGTATGGTGTTTCCTGCAAATCATCATATCTCAGGCCTGGAATATGATAGAAAGATGAAATCTGCACTTCCTGCATCGTGATTAGAAACCTTCCACCTTATCTTAAGGTTAATGAATGTTAAAATAAGTTGCTTACAAAAAGAACGTTTCTATGTACAACATAGGTATGTAAACCCCAGCAATAACTGCAACTAAACATTTCCAATATCTCTTGATCAGTCCTGCACGTCAGCTTGGAGGAAAATTACTGTTGGTGTTGAAGTGGTTTCCTCAGATGAAGTGTACTTGTCCACATGGCCGCTTTCTTAAGGTCAGGACTTAGCCGTTCCAAAACATTAATTTTAATAATCTGTGCCAATTTTGGTACAGTTAGGAACAGTTGTGTGTTTAGGGATGCTGTCTTTCCTCATGTTTCATGTTCTTGTTTTCTTAAGATTTAGTTCACAGACAGATTCATACGGTTCATAATTTATTATTCCAGAAATGGTGGCTAGCTGTCCCAGCCTATATACAGGAAAACGCATCCAAACGATGATACAACCAACATGTGTCACAGATTGTATAAGGTTCTACTGCTGGAATATGAGATTTTTTTTCTTTTTCTAGATGTAAATCTTCTATTTGGAACCAGAATCTTATCTTTTGGTCTCATCCATCGACAATGTTTTCAGTAGTCTTCAGGATTGTCCATGTGCTATATGATGGGCAAAATGTTCTGTTTAGAGAGCAATGGATTAATCTTTGCATCCCCACCATGCTCACAATTGTTGTTCGATGATAACATAATGGCAGACTCATGAACATTGACATTAGGTAATGTGAGAGAGCCATTTAGTTGCTTAGAAGTTACCATGGGTTGCTTTGTGACTTGTGGACTTCTATTTTTTATTTTTTTTGGAGTGATCTTGACTGTGGATTAGTGAAGTCCAACTCTTTCCAACTCCTTTTCCAGGCTGATGAGCATCAACATCTCTTTTTCTATGGTCCTTAAAATCTCATTTGTTCATGCCATCATAGACTTAAAAATATTATGCAAGCTTGACATTGACAGTTTCCCATTCTTTAAGTACAGCATTGGACCCACTTACACCTGGCTGTCAATTAATTGATCAAAATACTACAAATATCAAGATTTTCATTAACGTAAAATGCTAAACCGAGCATGTCACATACTATTGCCACTCATAGATATGTAATTCTGGATTTTCCCACTCAATAGTCAAACAACCAAGTATAAAATGTTGTCTCATTTGTTTAACTGGGTTGTCTTTATCTGCCTTTAAGACTCCAGAGTGGTCAAGCCTTCCATTTATTATCTGTAGTGAAATTATATGAAATGAGACCGAATGTTGTGATATAGCAATCCATTAGGAGACATTACAGCACACACAGTGTAACTAAAACCCAGGTCCAGATCAAAAACCCTTCTCTGTCTCTTCAAACCTTAGGGGTACGACGCAAATATTGCTTTTGCAAATCGATCAATACAGTGTTAGTAGTTTATGAAATGGGGTGTAAGTAGTCTTCAATTAAATTATGCACGCTTTTATCATTTAGGCTGTCGGCATAATAGTTCAAAAAGGATTGAAAGAATTGTAACCGATGAGACAATAACCTGTGCATTCAATAAATGAACGCTTGTTAGAAATTACGGGACGATCAGCTGAGGTTATCCTGCTCCTTAACAGTCTGATATCGTTCTTGGTATTTCATATTTGCTCTTCATATCATGAAGATTTTTTACCCGACTGGTCATTGTTATTCAGTCTGAAGCAGCAATATGGGGGGAAATTAATATTTACAGTATATGGAATTAGTCTAAATTGTTTTTGAATTGGTATAACGTTTTAGGTTGCAGAAGCCAATAAGAGCACAGTGAGCTTCAGAGTGTTAAAACTCATCCAACACTTAACATGCTGCCCTTAAATGTCCCATAATTACAGCAAATGCTTGGCTTGTTTCAGTTTTATTAAGTCTCCGTAAAAATGGAAACCCCCTCTCCTACTCCAAGAAAGCGGTGTTTTATAGACCAGATGGGCATTAATGCAGAATTTGAGAGTTAATTCAGTAGGGCTTAATTAAACAGTGGGGTACATTGCAGTGCAAATAGCAATAAGCACTTGCTTTTATTTATTGACGCCAATAATGTTAATAATTGTCGTTATTACTGTTATTGGTATATTACTATTATCCTTGTTGATTGTGTTATTTAACCGGTATGATCATAGTCTATAGCCTAATTAGAATAATAATAATAATAATAATTAAAGTTGCATTGTGATAATGACTAAGATGAGCTTATTATTATTATTATTATTGTTGTTGTTGTTGTTGTTGTTGTTGTTCTTATTATTCGTATTAAGTGCTGATATGTAATAAAAAGGTTGAATCCAAAAGAATAAACAGTATTTACATGTGAAAAATAAACACGCGCGCGCACACCACATTTTAAAGTTATTCAATTTCTAGTTTTCGTCTGCTTTTTTGCCGAGGTCATAATACTAACTTTATTTTCAGGCGTGCATAAATTAATTACACGCATTTAATAACCAAAATATCATTATATTCACCCCCTTTAATATCGTAAACGCTTGACGCCAGGGATGCGCTTCGTGGTGCAGGGGGGTCGTAACGGGCTATTATCCTTGGGTAATGCTATTAGAGAACCAATTACGCGCCATTACGCTTCCTCTTTTTGCCGTTTATGTGATTTCGCCCAATGCCGCCCTCGACTGCAAAATTTCAGCTGCTACTCCGAGCCTCATTTGGAGGGAGTGCAGGAGCGAGGTGCGTCCCGAGCGCGTCTTAAAAGTAATTGAAAGGGTCCCGGCGCACGTCATTTACGCGCACGAGGCGAATCAATCCTCGGACCCCGTGCTGTGAACAAAATCAAACTGCGGACGTCCAGGCGCTCGACGAGCACATCACCGCGCAAAGTGGACCCCTTAACCAATATAACGAGCAATTATTGCTCTGGCAGCCAATTTCAAATCCGAAAAACGGTCATCTGAATTTTTTAATATAGCTAAAAAGCAACCGCGTGGAAAAAAAAAAAAAAATACGCAGCGAGCGCGAGAGTTTATGATTTGGGAATAACGAGGAGGCGCCGCAAAGAGTGTGATGTTCAGCACCACGTGACCGTGTGGATGGGCGAGTCGGGCCCCGTCCCAAACCAGTGAGCGCAGAAGTGAGGAGACATAATCAGGTTCGGTGTGGGATTAAAAAGGCGAGCCGGTGGAATCCACACAGTCCACACGTGCGCGCTTCCTGCCGATTTGCAACAGAGAAGAGAAGCATTCATACTGAAGAGTTGGAACAGCTGGATATCTGAACCTGCATTCGTGTTCTGACAGGAGCGTCTTCATCAGGCGTGCGATCCTTCCATCAGTGCAGGTACCAGAACTTCCTCTCATCTTTTATTATAGCATGGAGATGCGCAACTGAGCACAGTTTAGCTCTTCCAAAAAAAAAGGTTTATAAAGTTTAATGCCCACGAATCGTATTGTAAAGGACAGTAGAGAAACTTTTGACACTGACGTTTTACTCCCTTTTTCCTTTTCTGTTTTTTTTGTTGTTGTTGTTGTACTTATTGTTTCTCATCATAAGCTGCTGGATTCCTTATACCCCAGAGAAGGAGCATGTTTTACTTTCACTGTCCTCCACAGCTGGAGGGAGAATGCTGCAGAACCAATACTTGTAAGTTCACCTGCTTTTGACAAATCTCACCAAAGGCTGAATAAGTTTGGGTGATTATTGAAATATCTCTAAAATTAGAATTGCCTGAGTTGATCACGCCATTTGTTAATTAAACACTGTGGATTCTGGACTGTAAGCATTCGTTTATATTAATTATAACTTTTTGTATTTGAAATGATACCTGCCAGTATAATGTCATGTTTATCTCAATGTGATCACAAACCAACCATCAGTAATAACCAGGATAATTTGTTGATGTAGGGTATTTATTATAAAGCATTATATGGAATAAAGCCTACTTTATGGTCAGTCTAAGATTTTTTATATGCACTGGTTACTTCACATCGCCGTGAGAAATACATTTTCCCCTAACTTTAGTGAGGCTTTAGTGAAGCTAAGGGCTTTTTGTGGTCTATCTGGCCACATATGGTGCATGTCGTGCATTTATTTATTTACCTATTTATTTATTTATTTTAGGCTTTCTCACTTTTTTCAGCCACATAAACAAAGTTAAAATAAATCAAATATAAGCATATGTATCGACACATGTTTACACTATTGTTGCTTATCATTTGAATTAGGAATTGTTTTTGTTTTACGGTTTGTTTTTAAACTGCTCCTTATTTTTAGTGAGCTCAAACGGATTTGGGAACCACGCTTCTGGAGACTTTGATGATGGCTTTCTCAGGAGAAAACAACGCAGAAACAGAACCACTTTTACATTACAACAGGTAGCCTAAAACCCATATTCTACGATAATTAGGTGTAGTTAATATTTATTAGTATTGCTTTGTAACTTTTCGTTAGAAATCCAGCTTGGCTACTAACGTTATTTTCTGTGCCTGTAAATAATTAATATTCGTTCAAACAAACTAAAATGTTGCAGTTAGAAGCTTTGGAAGCGGTGTTTGCCCAAACTCACTATCCGGACGTGTTCACACGAGAAGAACTGGCTATGAAGATTAATTTGACAGAGGCTCGAGTCCAGGTAATTAGCTTTAACACAGCATAACTTCATTTCATATGGTAGGGCTTTTTTTTTTTTTTTTATCTACTGTTTTGCGACCCAAAATGTGCGTTTTGAATACACTGCTTACAAAAATTAGAGGTTATTTCAAAGTTATATAGCCCATAATGAAATATCTCCTATTTTTTTGTGAGCAGTGTATTCATGAACCAGCAATGACTTAAATCTCCCCAGACACCGTCCCACCAATCGCAGCCAACAATTGCTGTAAAGTGCTTCTTTTTTCAAAACCAAAATATGGTCATTCTGTCATAAAGAGGATGTATGTTTTTATTTAATTTCTCATCATCATATAGCTTAAAGTAAAATTCTAATTCTTATGTAGACTAGATTCAATACATAATATTTGCACAATGCATTGAACCAGACTCGGCTATGGAATAGTTTCTTGTCTTGTGACATCATATAATTGTGCTATAAGACAGTAAATGGAGCTTCTCCGTCATTTGGGCGGCGCGCTTTAATAACATCAGCATAATGGGCAATATTAGATTAGGTTGATTAATCGGTCATTCATAATTAACTAGTTATAATGTCCTACACTAATTTGTCCGCTCTCTAAGGTAGAGAAATTGCTTAGGTGTTTTTTTTCCTCCACAATGTCTTCATGAGCTTTGAAAATACAAAACTTTTTTCCCACCTGAAATCTCACCAGTCGTGTTTTGAAGCCTTGCCACACGTATTACGTTGGTTATAAATTCATCCACGTGTAATTAAATCCACGTATATCCCGCATGTAATTTCCTGCATTCCGGATTTGCTATCGGGTTCCCGAGATCTAATTGTAGGAGATGGAATAGTTGGCCTTGTGTTCCCCTGGGTCATCTTACTATCGCTTAAACCCGGCGACGGTAAAGCCGTAATGGCATTCACTGCTGTAAATTAGGGACTGTAAACAAATTATTGCCTCTCTAATCGGATTACCAGATTCCCATTATTAAATCTGAACATGAATCAGTTGCAGCATGCGGGGGATATTAAGCTTACATTATTATTAGGAAATAAATTTTCTTTTTGTTGTACTGGGTTGCAGGCTCCCCCTCTTAAACCCCTCCTTTTGGAAAGTGTCAATTGGCTCTGGTCGCACTAAGACCAAACTGCAAATTGAGATTAATGGTGCAATTATGGAGCATGCAGTGCTAGGGGATCATGACTCCTAGCTGGAAGGTGCAAGGGTGAGATAATGTCGCCACAATTGCACTCTGAATATTGTTGTCCTGCCAGTAAAATGTTGTCTTCTATTATGCTGAGTGAATTGTGTGTGTGGAGGGCTTTTTTTTTTGTATGTGAGTGTTGACATGATTGGACTTTCACACAATGCTCGCCTTGCAGAGGAGATATGGCTCCATTATGGGCCTTTCCTATTCAAATATGATTAATGCTTTAGAGAGCGCAGTCTTAATCGAATCTGATGTTGTCAAACAATCACTAAATAGGGAAATAAACGACTTCATCAGGTTTCCCTCTCCAAAGCAGGGAGACTGTCAGGAGGAAGTCATTAAAAAATGATAATGAAAAATTGCTCAATTAAATGTTGTTATAGGCAATGACCTTCATTCAATTAAGATACAAGAACTTCAGCACAAATGCACTACATAGCATGAAGTTTGAATTAATTCAATCTTTAACTCATGAGAGGATGATTACAACAAAATATTAATTGTTGTAAACATTTAGGCCTATATTATGTAAAAATTATGCCACACAAATGCACTGTTTCTAAAAAAGTTTGGATTCAATTTGGTCAAATTTTTAAGTTAAAAGTTAAATCCTTAGAATAAAAAACGCAAATATGCAGAATACAAACATACGATCAAACATCAGAACTTAAGGCAGATTTATAGCTATAATATGGATGTTGCATGTCATTATGTCATAAAACCATGTATAGCCTATTTTTAATTCTTATTTACAATGAAATACTCATATTCTCTAAGTAAAGTAGATTATTTGTCTATTGGGGTCATCTAC
Organism: Parotocinclus cesarpintoi; assembly: GCA_034780495.1. Taxonomy (NCBI): domain Eukaryota; kingdom Metazoa; phylum Chordata; class Actinopteri; order Siluriformes; family Loricariidae; genus Parotocinclus; species Parotocinclus cesarpintoi. Next base: position 44,684 of record JAUZSV010000872.1, on the reverse strand, counting down.
TGCCCTTTTGTGTTTATAGTTTTGTGCAAAAGATTAGACAATCAACAATTATTGCCTTCGTTGCTGTTTTTTGTTGTTTAGTATGCAACCCAGCCTTTGAAGAGAAAAAATAAATATGATATATATCTGCACATTTTTAATTCACAAATTATAAATCATCTTGAAATTTGTCCCTCAAGTGTTTTGCCAGGTCTCTGAGCTCCATTGTAAATGATGCATTAAAATGTTCAGAAGTTTGTCATATACTTATATTTATTACCTGTAGAAGTTGGATTAACTTCTTTTCATTTAAAAAATGACCAAATACCATGTATTTGACAAGGGATACCCAACGACCATAGCCATTATAGAGACAAAGAGAAACATGTTTAGCCCGTAAAATGCTCCATCTTCATTTGTCTGTAATGTTTAAATCAATACACCCCATTCTTTCCATCCAGGTGTGGTTTCAGAACCGGAGGGCAAAGTGGAGGAAAACTGAGCGAGGCAGCTCTGATCAGGACGGCGGTAAGGAGCAGATGAGTGAAGGCACTCCTTCATCAAGAAACATCAATCAGTCAACAGTGGATCAAGGCAGAAACAAAAAAGAACCCCTAGATGCACCGCAGAAGTGGGTTGATTAGCTGTAATCACATATAGAAATCCATTGCTCAATATGTCCAACCTACTGTTGATTCACTGCCATCTCTTTTTTCTTGTGCAGTATTAACAGAGCGGTTGGTCCTGGAGGTCCCTTTTTTCCTTCCTGTTTGCCTGGGACTCTTCTGAACACTGCAACTTATGCCCAAGCTTTGTCACAGGTGGCAACATTAAAAGGTAAGTTACATATACATACAGTATATACATATGATATAAGAATACATATGAGAAACATATAATATAAGGATTAAGATTTAATAATGTAGTAATACAGAGTGTTTATAAAAATGCCTGTGACTGACAGGGGCCATAAAAATGTATTAGAATACAGAACTTTTTTATGGGGACCACTGTAATATCTTTTCATGGGGCACAAAATCCGTGGTAGCACCTCTGTAATGGGATATACTCCACTATTTTCCATCTTAAACAAAAATGGAAGTGTCCTTTATAGATTATGTGTCCAATCACATGTAAGCTTTGGAACAACTATCTATGAAGGAACTTTGCTTAATTATCTATGAAATAGATATGGTTTAGTATTACCTGTCATTTGGCATTAGACATGTTTGCAAACAGCATGGTGGCACAGAGGTTAATGCACAGCTCCAGAAATCCGTGGTCTGATTCCCAGCCGAGACTCTCTAGACATGCTTGCAGACAGCATGGTGGCACAGAGGTTAATGCACAGCTCCAGAGATCCGTAGTCTGATTTCCAACCCAGACACTCTCTGTGTGGAGTTTGCATGCTCTCTGTGTCTGTGTGGATAGCTTCTGCTGACTTTAATGTGTACCCACGTTCCAAAGATATACACTAAATTGCAGTTTTGTGCAGCCGAGCATGTGGCATGTGATTGATTGGTGATGGATGGTTGCCTCTAAAATACAACAAAGGAGACAAACTGGAATGTAATACAATTTTTGTGCACATTTTTTAAACATGGAAAAAATAAAACATAAAACTTGTCTACAGTAGTGTGGGCGCCTTAGAGAACATACACTAGTGCTTATTGTAAGGGCTTAACATGAGGAGTTAGAATAGGAATAATGTGTCATATTAAATTATTTATATATGTAAACAACAGTGTTATAATGTTGGTTGCTTTGTTGCTATTGCATCTGAAATAATTTGCATGTTTAGTGGTTGGTTTAAACCTGAAGGCCTTGGTAATTAAATTGTTCTTTACACATATGCATCTAGTACTGTTTGCTATGTCTGGCCTCCCCTTACGCATGTCTTGTTCACTGTGTATGGCAGCAGGAAGCCCCCTGTGCTCTTGCTGTGTGCCAGACCCGATGGGCCTCTCGTTTCTGCCTCCCTATGGCTGCCAAAGTACCCGGACGGCTAGTGTGGCAGCTCTGCGCATGAAGGCTAGGGAACACTCTGAGGCTCTTCTGCAGTCGGCCAACCTGCTCGGGGCAGTGCCAGTGCCAGTTGCAGGAGCTGCTGTTGGTCAAAGCACTAACACAATAGGAGGGGGAGATTCCAGTCCTGGATCTGGCTCTTCAAAGCTCCCAACTCAGGGAAGTTCCCCCGACAAGCAGCTACACTGCCCGAAGGAGAGCCCGGATAAAAAATAAGGGAGCCACTTTGCCCAGACAGCATGTTCTTTTATCCATGAACATGAGGATTTACAATCTAACGAATGCTTGCTGCCCCTTTCCTGACATGCTGTCAAAACAGCAGCAGGTGTTCAGTGTATTGTACTATTGTATTATAATTTAAATGTGTCTGCATCAAGCTATTATTCAATTGCTATTTATCTATAATTGTTACATTTTGGTCATTATTATGAACAATATATTTACCTTTGGCACTGTAATCAGTTTGGATGGTGGACAGAATGTGTGTGGAAAGATTATACCCTGGCTGCCAATGTGAATTCATATATTTTTCAAGAGGTTTGATGTTGGTCTTATACTACCTTGTATACTGTGAAGTCAGGTCATGTGAGGAACTGCATTCTGTAAAAAAAAGATGCCATGCAAAAATACAAATGAACTAATGTGAAATAACTTGCAAGTGTACATCTGTTGAACAGTCTTGATCCAGAAAAGCAATTTGGACTAACTAGACAGAGAATGTGACACCTTTCTTGTCATCACATCTGCAAGCTACTGACAAGCTGTGAGTGTTCTCACTCTGGTCCTGTTCTGACATGCTCTTCAGAACAATCAAACATGTAGAAATTAATGTACATCTCCTGTTGCCTCTTACACACCATCTGGCTGTGATCAATTATTCATTCACTTCCTTGTATACGAAAGGTAGAGCTGGAAAGCGGAAGTAAGGTCTGGTCTTATTATTTATTTAGTTTAAGCTAAACCACTGATTCTTCTGCACTGGATGCACAGACTCTTTACACTGTGTCCCAAGCTATGGCTTATTAGAATGGTGTCATGTACATGTTGTATACCGTTTTGGCTGAAGCAAAAGATTTTTTTGGATTATCACTGTCGAGCCCTTAAGCAAGGCAATAGAACTGCACTGTTCTTTCAATGCATTATATATGTTTTTTTTGCTTGCTTAACAGTCCCATACACTGATCATTTACAAAACCATACATATCCAATGCCATAAGAAAAACATAAAAATGTCATGGTTACTTAAAAAATTTAATACTTTTGCTTGGAGTATCTGAATAGATGTTTTTAAGTGATGTCAAACATGAGTCTCAGTCCAGGTTTAGCCCGGTCTGAAGGAAATAAAAGCAAGATATCTAACTAGGATGTATACCATTTGTAAAATACAAACATAACCAAAATAAGCCATCTGTTTGTACAGTGTCTATAGACATAGCCATTAGTAGACATTTGGACAATCATAATTTCCTCTAATGTACTTGCAAAATAAGGCATGAAAATGTATGACATCTAATAGAACAACATCTGACAAGACTTAAACTGATTAAATTCATGTCCTTGAGGATTTTCAAGAAATTACTTTTGATAGTCAATAACACAATTAAGCAAACTACACACATTAGCATGAATAATTGATATGGAATTATGTATCATCACAAAGTACTGTTTTAATAATTCACGATGCAACACCCTACTGACATGGCAGAGCCCCATAATGTCATAGTCTTTTCAGCCTAAAATAGACATTGCCATCAATCTGAACGTTTGTTCTAACACAGGAATATTGAAGATAAAGGTTCATATATGTTGCTTTGTATCCCACACTACATAGACATTTGAGGAAACGAGCGTGCTAGCTTTCTGATGTTTTTTGTCAAATATTAAAAGATAAATACTTAAGCTAATAGTGAACTATCCTTTCTTGAATACGTTCCTAAAATTACAAAATACTGTTACTCTTTTATTATATGACACTAAGATAAGATTAGATAGCCTTATATTATACCACAAGGGGAAAATTTCAATTTTTTAAGATAACCATAAGTGAATGAATGAACAGACTGAGATTTTCTTAAATCATAGGTCATGTTCCTGAACCAAGACTTGGTAATTGACATTAACAGGTATTGACTATGGAAACATAAAAGAATATGAAGTTACAAAATTTTGCAAAGGTTTGATCACCCATTGTAAAATATTTTTGTATTGTAATTATATTATGCTACACAAATTAAAATAAATCTTACAAAGCAAATTTAAATACATATGTAACATGTACATTTAAAAAATCATAAAACAATGAAAGGTTTCAGAACTCCATTGACTTGTTAATGTTTAATTAAAAGTTGATTAAAACACTTAAACAGACCAGAAGAGGCCAAACATTTATTGTAATATCTTAAACTCGAAATATTTATTGGACAGAAGGTGCAGTGTTTCTTAATAGTGTTTCCTATTTGGTGAAGAGATATTTTACAGAGTGTATAAGGAATTTTTGTTGAGCATGTATTCAAATTAGTTTTTTTTTACTCTGGTAAACTAGTTTCTATGGTTTAAACATTTGAAGAGAGTTTTAAGTACCTTGCACATGTTCACGTGGATTATTTATTGTTTAGAGCCCTTACGTGGATTCCAACATTCTCATAATTCATGATGAGAAGCATTGTTATATCAAATTAGCTGGAGAGTAGCCAAACAGAAAAAAAGGCAATACAAATTATGCAATTCATTTCAAATTTTGTTGTCAACGTTAATGGGGTTTTTGTTGCATTAATGATCCATTGTCAGTAAAGCTATATCCAAACTATTGAGCACTGGTTACTTTTGGGATGTAGGTCTGCTGCACAAGCTGTGATAAGTTCCCTTGTATGCAACATAACATCGCATTCCTGTAACAGAAGATCAATAATTCAAACAGTTTTGTTTATCTGTAGCAAAGTACTGCTTAAGGCTTCAGGAAATGCCCAAATGCTTTCCAAGGAACGTTTTCCAATGAATTGCATGTTTGAGATACAATATGGCTACTCTGTTTTATTTAAATAACTATGAATATCCTCATTAAAATAAAATTAAAATAATTTACAATATGTACAGTAGCACACTGTTTTTCATTTATTTGATTCATTCCTTCATTCATTTCAAACCTACTTAATCCAAATCAGGGTCATGGTGAGCTATGCCTGACTTGCAACACAGGCCACAAGTGGAAATAAAACCTAGACAGGGTGCTAATCTATTACAGGTCACAACACTGATACTTTTTAGATGCAAACAACTACAAAGATCAATGTATATCTGTGGTATCTGGCTTATCTGGCTGGTATCTGAGGAAACTCACACAGACATGGGTATTTGAGGTGTTTCAAAACTCCAGCAGCACTGCTGTATCCGATCCATTCATAACAGCACAACACACACTAACACACCACCACCACCAGGACCACCACGTAAGGGTCACTGAAATGACTGTGAAAGATTCACCTCTAAAATAATACCTGACCTGTGCTGATCCTGACCACTAGAGAACAGAATAAAGAGGATGAACAAAGTATGTCGAGAAAAAGATGGACTACAGTGTAATTGAACCTCAATGTCTTCTATATAGTACTCAGTGTACCTAGTGTATATGTAATTTAGAAATGTGCTGTATTTAACTGTTGTCCCGCTGTATTTAATTACATTACCATATTATTAGCAATATAAATGACAAGACCAAAACCTTACAAAATAAACCTTTATAAATGATTGCAAGTTAAAATACAACTTACACACTGGTGGCTAGCAGGTTTAATAACAGCTAATAATTACTTTTCAGTGACCTTGTCATCTTCAAGTAATTTGAAATTAAATATGATTGAATAAAAATAGTGGAGCTTAAGGAGTGACTTCACTCATGTTTTGTCATTAGTACTTAGCAGTCACTGTTGCATCTGTCCTAATTAATTTGACCCCAAAGACAGTTTCTACCCAAGAAAAGGTAACCATTAAAAATAATCAGACATTATTAAAACAATAAAACCTTTTCTCAGATATGTCTTATTTTGTTCAATGTGTGTTTATAGTCTGTGTAATTGGCTCATGATGTTTTGACATGTCACATGTGTGCACTCACCAATACAATACTTCTTGTATGTGCATTCTACATGGAGACAGTGATTATGATACTAAAAACAAATCAGTGGAGCTGAAATTATTATACTGTAGTATGTATACATTTGTATCAGCCTATTACAATGTTTGAGGACAACATTTTGATTTATTAATGTCAGCCTTTTGTATTGCTTTTATAAAAATCAAAATTGTAATTAGATAACATGTATAATAACACCCCATATATTTAATGAATATTGTACATTTATCATATAAAGCAAGGACTGCCCAACCAGGGGGTCATGGCAGCATTGCAGGGAGTTTGTAAGATTGCAATAGCATTCCCTTTTAGTTAAAATACAATGCTTTTTACATTAAATCCAACCATCCAATCCAAGTAATCGAAGTGTAATCCTTGTTTGTTACCTGTTCATTTGTTCATTTCTTAATTTAAGCTAAAATAATTCAATGATTTCATATTATCAGAGATGTTAAAATAGCTGCTAAGATATAATAATATTCAATTTAATATTACATTAAAAAAAAATTAAGTGAAAATGTCTTAGAAAGAAAAAAATTGATATCCCTTAATGTTTGATTACTCAAAATCTCAGTAGGCACTTAAGTTCAGTGTTCAGTAAACTATACTGCTACAATACTGCCTAAGACCACTAGAGTGATCTGTTGTGCAGATCCTGTGATCTTTCTGCTCTAACAACTGGCTCAAGTAGTAGGAGAATTAGCATAGGCTTACTCAAGATTCCGGACGTGTTTTCTTAAGTACTATGAACAGTGTTTATTTAAAATTCATAGTAGTTTGTTGTGTAAATTTGTACATACTACACATTAATCGCTGAGGATCCTTTTTGTTTAAAATGTTTGACTTCCTCAGGTTGTTATATGTTTCATCTAACGATTTGATGCAGGTAAAGCAACTGAGAGGCACTGGACACCATGGTCATTTCTTTAAACTGGAATGCTTAACAGGTTTATAGTGAGTGTGATATAAATTGCCTTGCTTTTTCCTGTAACGTAACTGCAAAAAAAAACCCAAAACAAAAAAGCAGCATTTTCACTGCCTGCCACAAAACATTCTCAAACAGCGTAACAATGTATTTAATGAAACCTTAAATAAGTTCTTATTTAAAAAGTCAGATATACATTCATATTTTCTCATTTTGCACAGGTATACATACAGTATTTACTTTAAACTAGCCAGCCAGCATTAGTCACAAGTTTTCCACTGCAAAGTCCTCTAATTCACTCATTGTTATGATGTGTGTTCGTCTTGGAGTGAGATTCACATTATTCTCAGAGTGCAAAGTCGGTGTCTCATACCCAGGCTTATTGCACTGTTGGATATTTCTGTGGTGCTCTGGTTGATAAAGTTCAGGTTCGCTTGACTCCTGGCTTTGTTCTTGCTTCTGCTGTCCCTCCACAAGAGTGGCTGGTGCTGACATGTGAGATGCCGGCCTCAAAGAAGGTATAGATGAGACAGAAACGGGCATGGGCAAAAACCCAGGGTACACCACACATGGATGACCCAGCACTTCTACAGACGCGGGCTGTGATAGAGTGCTCTGGGCCCCCTGGCGCACATTAAGCTGGAGATATTTCCCTGTCTGAGGATCAAAAAACGTCTTTGTCTTGACCTGCACTGGCATATCCACCATAAAGTACTGTCCTGAGTTTGGATCTTGTAGGAGTTTTCTTTGGGTTATTGGGAAAGAATGAGCCATTATGTTATGGACAGGAGATGCATAATTTGGTTCCACATTGTAATGGGATATTGGAGGTGAGGTATTTGCTGTTTGATGCGTCGCCATTAGCTCAAAAGGTGAAGCAGGCAAGCTGGAGACAGCTCGGATGGACTTGCTCTCAAGCTGTCCTTGAGCATCAGGTGTCATCTTGGTCTCTGCTTTTTTTATCCTCCTGCTAGTGAGTTTTTTAGCACGACGAAGAGCTTTCTCAGTTTTGGGAGGAACCACTGGTGGCTTGCTCAGTGGTCTAATGTCACTACATACCGAGTCAGGTCTTTCAGAGCAGACTGATTCAGGTCTTTCATAGCAGTCTGATTCAGTTCTTTCATAGCAGACTAATTCAGACTCAGGCCTTGCATTAATGCCTCTATTATTTGTAGCTTTAAAGGCATGTGAAGCTGTGCTAGCACCTAAACTTGACACATCTTCTGATATTTTGCTGATGACTGCCTGAGTTTCATTCTATTTAATTAGTTGGTTCTTTCTGGGGTAGCTGATTTGTACCTTTGCTCCTATAAGCTCTGGTGAAAATAAAATGTCATGGGACTGGATTTCTTTTGCTTTTGGAAGTCGACAATAAGCCACTGATGGTTCATGCAATAATGGTAGGTTAGAAGATTCTTTCAGATCATGCTGAAATTTCTCTTCCACTTGGACTTTTTCTGTACCACACCAGATCTCCTTTTTTGGGGATCCCATTCGGAATTCCTCAGACAATGACCTATGAAATCGTGGCTTAACAGTTTTAATAACTGAAGAACTCCTGCTCGTGTTATCTTTAACTCTGAACATCGTGGGCTTTCCCATGGCTGGAGAAGTTGTGTTAGACCGTGGCATTGTAGCAGAAATGTCAAATATCTCTTTATTTGAATTATTTGTGTGACTTAATGGTGATGGCTCATACAGATCATTTGGTTTTAGCTCAATTTCCATTGCATTTACAATATAGTATTGGAGTTCATCTATTGTCTCTCCATCATTCACTTCTGGTGACGCTACATTCATTTCTGGCGACATTGGTTCTGGTTTATTAAGTCTGCTGTCCAGTGTATTTTGTGTTCGAGAATCTGGTAAGGATTCTGGGTTACTTTCATGAGAATAAACCTGCTTTGATAGAATTTTGCCATGAACTGGTAGCTTTACTTTGGGCAGGGTATCAGCCTTGCTTTCAGCCTGTTGAGATCCACACTGTTCAGACAAACATGCTTTAGATTTTAATTGCATTTGGTTTGTTAAAGTTGCGTCTTTGGCATTTCTTGCATCTTTAACAGGAAATGCTTTATCGTCTACATTTTTAGGCAATGGGCCAGCTTTTGGATAAGCATTGATCTCAGTGTTGGGTGAGCACTGCATATGTCTCTCTGTAAATTGTCCATCTGTACTTTTGTTTCTTTGGAATAAAGAACTTTCTCTTTCCTGGACTTTCAAATGCTTGGCTGGATTATGATGGTCATATTTCTTGTATGAAGCCACCTCTTTGTTTTTTTCAGTACCACTCAAAGTCATGGGCAGGCTGTCTTGTGAACCTTTGCGTGGGCCTGTAGTTGTTAGTTGATACTTATGATGGGTGTTCATTTTTTGAAGTAAGTCCTTTTCACTAGTGCTGTCATCTTCAGCAGAGATAACTCTAAGTCTGGCATAGTCAGCTAAAGCTGATATTTCTGGTTTACTTGTTTTATTACTTTGCTCAGTCTTCATTTGAACCTCTTTATTGTGGTGTTGACTGTACTGACTAGGTCCAATAGAGCTCCCTTTGTCATAGGTATTTCTTTGCCTTTCTGTAATAAAACCGTCTTGTGGTTGCAACTGGTATACTTTAAGGTCATTACCACCCCTGTCTTCGAAATCTTCCCCATTGCTTTTCTTGTCCACTATGTTTTTATTGCTGTCTATAACCACCACAGTTGGTATTCGTCCAGTTTGTTCTCTAGCTTTTTTAGTTGCATGTTGTTCACAGTGGTCCTCTTTTCTTTCATGGGGCTGAGCTGATTCTTTACTTAAAGATAATACTGTTGGAGAATTATCCATATTTCCAGTAGTAATTCCAGATTTCACACTTTCTCTCTGTTTATCTTCTGCTTCTAACTCATCCTTTGTGGAACTCAGAGCAGATGATGATTTTTGTCCTGTGACTTTTGCATTTGCTGTTTTTTGAGCAAGATCACTTATGCTAGCTGCCTTTATTTGTTCATGATAAAGAATCTGATTGTCTTGTACTGCCAGGGCATCATTTTTAGGCATTTGTTTATCTCCTAAAGGGATAGCTGAGACCGGAATTACACTCTGGTCTTCTTTTGTTATATGATCCACAATAACACCACCATTTTTGTTATTGAATGTGGAAACACCACTTTGTAAAACAGTCCCTGAACTCCCTTTTATTTCAGTTCTTGTCTTAAAAATGGTTTGCTCCTGCTCAGAGAATTCATCTTGGCAAACAAGCTCTTTGATGCTGCTTTCCGAAGCCTGCTTATCTTTGGTTATAGTAGACCCTTTGCTTGGTTTATCTGCTTCTTTTTCACATTCCTCTTGTGTCCTATTTTGCAGCTTTTGATCATTTGTCGTAACTGACTGATGAAGAGCAACCTGACTGTCCTCAACCAGGGGTATGTCTGCTGCTTCTGCTTCTAAACTTTGAACCATCGTTTCATGATCTTTACCAACTTTCACAGAAGTGCTGGAACTGGGAGAATCATCATGCAAACAACTACTCTTTGCTGTGGACTTTGCAGCACATTGTTTATCAACTTTGCATTTCACTTGTTCAGTCCGAGCGTTTTTGTTAACTACCTTCTCATTGTCATTCTCTTCCGGTCCTTTCTGAGTTGTTTGGCCTTCATTTCTGACTTTCTTCTTTTCCTTCAATTGAACATTGCCATTTGTCGTGGTTTGCTTTAATGCATCACTGGTGTCTAGACTCTCAACACATATTGGTACAACCTTTGGTATGTTCTGTGCTGCTGCATTATCTTGTACATTAATTTGTGTTCTGTTTTGAGCACATTTGTCTTTAACTTCAGTATTTCTATATCCCATCAGTCCAACAGCTCTTTCAGTGCATTTTTCATTTATCATGTGACAATCATCCATTGGGTGGGTAACACAATGTAGTCTGGTTTCTTCAGCTTTCTTTATAGGTTCAGCAGGAGGGTCTGCTAGAGTCTTTGGTTTTCTTGATTCCAGAGAATGAGTTCTGAGACCTGAGACCTGAGACACCAACTCTTTTTCTGAGGATGCCTCAACATCATCCATTGTGTTTTTCTGTATGTTTTGTGAAAGGCTACATGTTTTTTCTATTTCTTTTGCCCTTTCTTTTGGCTCTGCCTTCAGATGAATTGCATCTTTACTAGCAAGCCCATATTTGACCAAGAGCCTCTCATAAGATAGAGCAAGGCTGTCCCCCTCGGTTGATCTATAATAATCAGGTTTAGCTTTACTTGCAGATGATTTGCTTTCTTTTTCATGTTCTGTCTCAAGTAATTTTGACTCTTTGCAATCATCTACTTTACTTACAGGGGAGTCTCTTTCCATTTTTTCATTTTTGCTGTCAAATGTATCTCCATCATTTTGTACTCGCTCTGCTGAAAACTGCTTTTGACCAGTACTATTTCCATTGTGGTTTACAGAACAGTCTGTCGAGGAAACATCAGATATGCTTGAAACACAAATGGAGAAGATGATTGGTTCATTCTCCGAAACAGCCTCTGATTTGCTTGATACACATATATTATATATTACAGGTTCATCTGTTGAGGTATCGTCATCCTTGCTAGCAATGTGTATGATACAGCCTTCAGGTGCTGGATTTATTTTGTCAGGACTTTCATCCAGAACAGAAGAAATGATTGAGGAACAAAACTTATTTTCTAATTGCTCTTCAGTGCCTGGGGACTTTGAGAAGTTGCTGCTTGTGTTTGTTTCTATGCTGTCATCATTAGATTGTTTCTTTTCTGTGGCTTTCTTCCCATTATGTTCCTGCTTGTCATTTGCACTTCGGGTCTGATCATCACTGTGTTGCTGAAGTTGCTGATTGTTGCCTTTTGTTTTAGCATCTGTCACTTGAGCATCTTTGTTTTTTAAAGCTTTCATTTTCACCACTGACTTATCAACCTTCTGTTGATCTTCACTTTTTCCTGAGTGCCCACCCAAGTATTTGCTTTCGTCAAACATTCTAGATTGAGTTCTTTCTGCATTATTTGGGTTTAATGTTTGGTGTCCTGATTCATTGCTTGCATTTTGTATTGCCATCGCCTGAGAATTATCACTGTGCTGCAGCTGTGGATAATCATTTGATTTAGCTGTGCGGCTTGTTTGTGCCCTATTGCCTTGTTTTTCCAATTTGTGTTTTTCTGTGGTATGCTTATCATACACCTGATTACAGGGCTTTGGTGGACTCATCCCTGTAAAACGGTTCTGATTATCCATGCCGTTACCGCCACCAACTCTGCTTTCAGTCTGTTTCTCTTGTGAACCATTTGCTTCATGTTTTGTTGGGAGAACAGTTTCAACAGTGTCTGCAAACTTGATAGAATATTTATTAGAAGTAAGTTTTTCATTTGGTTGCTGTTGAGTTGGTTTGTTTACAAAATGATCAATGGGTTTAGCTTGATCAGAAATGTTATTTGCTGTTTTTTCATCATATTTTTGAGTGTCCTTTCCCTTTGCGAAAAATGGTGAGTGCTTTTTTGTGTGATTTGCAGTTTGCATTGAAGGCAGGTTAGAAGAAGGCTGGTCTGTCTTGACAACCGATTCCTCTTCACTAAGAATTCTCTGATCTGGCGAACATGAGACAAGCCTGGCTGGAACTGTTTCATGCTCAAGGGCACTGCTATACATAGACTGCTCTTTCTGATCTCTTCTAGACTTGCTAGGTTGATACTCTGCAGACTGCAACAGTGTCTCGTTCCCATCATTGTTAGAAAGTATTTGGACTTCTGAATTCTGCTTGTTTATCACTGTAAGCCTTCCTTCTTCTGAAAGTGCTGTCCTTTGAGTCTTCTTAGTAACATTGCCATCTTTTAACACTTCTTTATTTTTGTCAGCAATCGCAGTTTTAGCTGGGGAGCCCCTGTCTCTTGAGGAAAATGTCACTTTTTCTGTTGGGTGATATTCATATTTTGTCTCATCCTTGTCTTTGTGTGAGGTTACACTTGAATAAGTGATGTCTTGAAAAAGGTGATCAAGTTTTTCGGCAGTAATTTCTTTCCTTAGTGGAAAAACCTCCTGGTTCATTTCTTCATTTTCATTCTTTACAGCAGGGATCCGGTTTACTGGATTTTTTGGTATTGTATTTTGTTTAGCAAGCTCTTTCTCTTTAATTGCAGATATTTCCTTTTGGGCATGTGCTTTTAGTTTTGATGTGAGTATTTCCTGCTTGGTCTGCCCTCTGTCCTTGAATGAAGGTGCTCTTGGGGTGACCTTGTCATTCTCTTTACTAATAAATATATCTTTTCCTGACTTTATGCCTGAACTGTTATTAGTATGTGGTTCCTTTCTGACAAATACAGGCATTATATTTCCAGATCTTTCAGGCTTGTGGTGGGAGTTTTGTTCTTGTGGCATTTGTTTAGATGCATATATTTTAGAGTCTTTGTCCTCAGCCATGCCTTCCAGAGGTTTTAACTTCATTTGGTCACTAAACCTAGGAGTCAGGATTTGTTTATTTTCTTTAACTCGTTTTGCTTGTTCGTTGTCTCTAACAGAGAGAATGTCGTTTATATTAAATCTGCTTTCTTTTGGTTGTAAGCTGTTATTTCGGTCAGTACTGACGCCCGCGTTAATGTCCTGCTGCTTTGTCTGAAATATTTGACTGTGGTCTCGGGAAACATTTGTCTCAGGCTCCTCTCGTCTTGCTCTTTGGCTTGCTTTTGTTGAATGTGCCGTGCTTTGTTGATGACTATAAGATGTCCTTGTTAGGGGGGTTGTATAATTGGCTTTATCCAGTCGCTGTGGCCTCTGTTCAGACTGCTGCAGTTGTATTGGCGTACCTGCTTCATCTTTAATGTGGCTGCTTTCAGTTGTTGCAATATGCCACTGTTTATTGGGGTTGTATTTGTATGGCTGGTAAGTAACAGATCCTTCATTCGTTTGCTGTTTCTCCTCCAATGGGCGCAAATACTCTATTTCCTCACTGCATCCCCAGTGAGCGTGGTCTTTTTGAGGATGGGCTTCCCCATTTTCATGAGTTGTAATTTTGATTGCTGATCCTCTGTTGGAGTTTGTGTCTTGAGGGGCAGATGACGTTTTTTGTATATAATTTTGATATCTATACAAATGTTGAGATACTGTAGGATAGTCATTTTTAGGATTGATTGGGAAACATGGAGATGGACAGTTTTGAGAGTTTTTACTTTCTGCTTCAAGAACCTCTTTCTGTTTTGCCAGGCGACTCTGCTTGATGCTCTCATTCACTTTATTGATGTATCTTTCTTTATCCATGGTGTAATTTTCACTGGTCAAAGATGCATATTGCTTTGCAGATGCTTTTCTTTGTTTGTCCATTTCAACCAGAGCAGCTATTTCTCCTTTAAATGGCTCCTTAATCCCATTGCTTTTAAACATTTCCTTGTTTGTGACATTAATGTTTTTGCAAGAATTTCTTTCTTCAACTAACTGATTATTAACATCCTGCTGCTTATGATTACTTGCATCTTCTTCATTAGTGAAGGTCTGTTTTCCTGACCTCTGAGTCAACAGATGAGCTTCTAAATGTGCATTTGAAATGGCATTTTCTATTTCTGGCCTCATAGGTCCTGCCTGGCTCTCTGCAGTTTTACCCAGAGCTGAAATCTGATGAGATTCACACCTATATTCCCCATTTTCTCTACTTAAAAGCTTTTCTTGATTTAACAATTTATCCTGTGACCTCACATAATGGATACTAGACTTAGCAGCTCCATGCTGTGATTCCAACGTCATATTATGTGATCCATTAGCATACTTTTTGTGCTCTACAGTTTGGGATAAGTGGGCTTCATAGATTTTTTGGCCTGGAGTACAAAGTTCCCAAGTGTCAGGTCCTATAGATTGTGTCTGATTAGTCTCTTTTGATTCTGTTGTATGAGAAAGATCGTCTAGTTTTGAAGCTCCCTTATTTTGATCTAGTATCTCCATATTTTTAAATTTAGTGGGGCTGTATGTGCTCTTGACTCGCTTTCTGTTGTCCTTAAGGTTAAACAGGAGACTTGACGCTTTGGATTTGTAGCTATCACGCAGCTGCTTAACATCAGGCGATGATTTCAAGTCACTGTCACTCTGAGGAGAATAATTAGGAACTAACGGTGTGTGGGCAAGCTGCAGTATTTCTGATGTTTCTGTCTCCTGCCTTTTATGAATGACGGGTGTCAGAAGCTGAGTGATATTGAATGGTGTCAGACTACTGGAGCTCTCACTGCTGCTCACTTTTCTTACTTGGTGCTGGATATCGTATGCATGCCTACTACTACAAAGCAAGCTAGAGTCTGGCCTGTGTACCTTTTCATTGGATGGTGAAACAGTAGAGGGGCGGTTGCTTGGCATTTTGTTTTTCACAAAGTTGTTATTCCTTCTCCATGGGGGCCAGTTACAGGCCATCTCAGACTCGCATCTTTTCTCTATTGCATAGGCTTTTTGAATTACGGTGGGCTTAGATTGCTGAAAAGCAACAACATCCTCAATTTGTCTTCGGTTAAAATGCCTGTCTTCAGAAGGTGAGGCTGTAAGCTTGTGTGTGGCTGTCAGTTCTCTGTAGAGAGGAGCATCATACCATCTGGGAAAGTCAGTCGCCGACACAAATCCAGGGAACTCCTCTTGTTTCAAGGGAAGCCTGTTATAATCCTTCCACAACTGGAAAGGACTAAATTCACTGTGGAAAAAAAAGTTAGTGGAGTTCAGATCCTTGAACATTGTTTTTGTAGATTTCATGGCGGATGATGTTGTGTCTGTCCGAGTAAATGCAGCATGAAAGTGATTTCCGTAAGATTGAAAATTTTGATTGTTTACAGAGGAGAACTCAGACAGTTCTCTTTGAATACTCAGCAAAGCTGATTTGTCCCATGGCTCATTGATGTCTTTGTCCTTTAAGTGTTGAGCATCAGGCACCCCACTTCCACTGTAGCACTCCCCTGAAGTGAAGGCTTTGGCAGGAGATGAAAATCTAGAACTGCTTCTCCTCTGTTGACATGATGCATCTGAGGAGCCATTACTGATATAAGACAAGTTCTCTTCTCTGTTGAACTGCTCTTGTGCTACATCCACACAGGAATGCTGGAATGTTGAGGCCATCTCATATTTCCTCCCATCCTCCAAGTAATGAGTATCCTGACAGGCTGTTTTTAAATCCTTCTTCTGCTGGGGTTCTTGAACGAATGCCGTGTGCCGTTCAGCAGGAGAACAGACCTCCATGTCATTGTAGATGGCATCATCTCCAATGCACAAGCTTCTAAAAGCACGATCAGTCAGATTGCTCACCTCCCTGTCAGCATCATCCATCAAGCTACCCACACTCGATGTGTCACTGAAGGTATCGGAGCATTTGCGTTGGCCCTGTATGCTTCCCCGTCTGTTTGTGTGGCGCTTTTCCAAAGAGCTCATTTCAAGTGCTTGCTCACATGGGCAGGATACAGTTGCCCCTATACGTATCTGAGACTGATTTCTTATGGTGTCTTGCTTTTAAACAGTTCACCTTTCAAAAGGTGAACAGACTGCCTTTCATTCCTGCAATATAAGCAGACAATGGTATCAAAGAATGGACATGCTATAAGCAACAAATAAATTAAGCGTTTCAGTACATCAATAGTAATAATTTTGCCATATGGCTGGTAAAATCATATATAAAACTTCCATCTGACCATGTCTCAAAACTGACCTTGCTCAATGGAGACATACTGTTGCTGTGCTAAAGGAGGCCTTTAATACTGTAACTAGCATTGCAGGAATTATTTTTAGAGCAAGATGCTATCCATTTTCAATTAAAGATCACAGATGAACTATGATATATATGATAATTCTTATGTTCTGATATTGTATTGTGTGCATTTTAATATTAATGTTAATCTATTTCACATAGTGTAAATAGTAAAGGAATCTTTTAAAAAGGATAAGATCTTAAAGTTATAATCATAGCTGATATCACCTACATGACCAATTCAGGATTTGTATGAAACTTTCACAGGTGTAATTTAACTAAACGTGCATAAACATAATGTTATTAATGGTAATGTATGCATTACTTAATTAGACATTTATTGTCAAACTAAAATAGAAAAAGCTATGCTGTTTCCTTGATTGTATTTAAAATAAATGCACTAATTTAATATAATGAACTATTTTACATGACATATAATGTAACATAACAAAATATGAATAAAAACGTCACTGCAATATGTACTCAAACAAAAAGCAGCTGGTATATATTCAATATAATATTTAATATTATATACACAAAACAATATATAAAAAGTGTGCGTGTGTGTCTGTCTGTCTGTTTGTGTGTGTGTGTGTGTGTGTGTGTATGTGTGGGTGTGTGTGGGAGTTACCT
>JAUZSV010000872.1:6538-21875 GCA_034780495.1 Parotocinclus cesarpintoi | reverse complement strand
GGGAGGGAGGCAGCGAGGAAGAGGGAGGGAGCTAGGTAGAAAGGGAAGGAGGGAAAAAGGGAGGAAGGTAGGGAGGGAGGAAGGGAGGGAGGGACAAAGGGAGGAAGAGAGGGAGGTAGGGAGGGAGGAAAAGAGAGAAAACGAGAGGGAGGGAGGGAAAGAGAGAGTGAGGGAGATGGAGGTAGAGAGGAAAAAGAGGGAGGGACAAAGGGAGGAAGAGGGAAAAAGGGAGGGAGAAAGAGGGGAAAAGGGAGGGGGGAAGGATGAGAGAGCATGCAGATTAAGGAGTGAATCAATGCACATGTCCACAGGAACATTTTATCCATCTTGCTTAAGAAAATGGAACGTATATAGTAATAATAATAAGTATTAATATTGAATATATCCATATATGGGAAATACTGCAATGCCTTAGCTATTTATTCAATACCGGTACACTGCATTATCCCATATAGCATTTCTAATTACAGTATAAGACATGGTATTGGGACAATATCTAAACATGCAGTTTCACTGAATGCATAATGTACATTTTAGAAACACATACCAGTATTGTAAAATTAAATAGCTTAGAAATTGTTAGGAGTCCTACCTCGCACTCCCGTGCTAGTCGCCGTCCTCATCGAGTGCAGTTACAGAGCAATCGGTGTTTAATTGGCTATGTGATTGCAAACACCTGGAGGTTCTGTTATTTAAGTGCGGGTCTTAGCGTTGGTTGGCATCACATCGTCACACTCAATTTGTATATGCCAGCAATCGCAATTTTGAATGAGTCCATTTCAGCTCTTAGTCTGTGACATCTCGGGGCTTTTATTGCCGACGGATGAGTAAGGGGGAAACCCCTGAGGTAATGTAGCTGGTCAGGGAAATATCAGGGTTTCCTGAGGCCTCACTCCTCTGCACTGCTTAGCGTCAATCACTTTGGTTGGCTGCTGCATTTGGGACGCGCCCTGAATGGCTTCTTCAGGGCTCTCAGTGCACTCATGCCTGGGCTCGCCCCCTGGTGTTCCGGAGCTCCTCCGTGCCACTTGATTTTGGAAGCATCCCAAATCAGCGCTTTACTTGGCCCTCTGGCACTTAGGCATGTATTGGCGCCAACTCGTGCACACATCAGCTGTAGGTGCAAACCCACTCGGGACACACCACAGCTGTGTGATTTTCCCTTTTTTGCGTACTGTATTTTGGAGAGCCTTTAGCTCTGCCTTTTTGGTCATTTCCCCTTTTTGTGTTCTGTATTTTGGAGAGCCTTTTTGCTCTGCCCTTCTGGGTTATCCCTAATTTTTTTAGACGATTGTTCGATTCCCTTTCCTGCATCTTTGGGTCCTCCTTCCTACTCTGCTCACAAAAATATTTTGTTGCTCTGTGCTGTCTAAAAGTGTGGCATTTTAGAGGGCACCATAGATTATTTCCTTTATTGTTTATAACAAAGCTGCTGTAATGACACATTCTTCCCAACAAGCACAGATATATTCTTATAATTACATTTATTGCAAATATTTATCATGTCAAACTTAAATGCTTAGTAGACATGCTAGGAAACCCTGTTGCTAAATGTAACCACTGGCATTATACCCAGCATGATTGAATGATCTGTACTAATGTTTCTGTGGTTTAATTATTCATGACTGCCTTCCTGTAACAACAAGCTGCCAGTCAAACTCCAATTCAAAATCTTACTTTGGCAAAAAGAAGTGACATATCTAATAGAATGGGTAAGGAGGATAAAGCAAGAGATTTTTTGTGCAGACCTGTCAAAAGCTTTTTTTTTCTCACTTTTAATAAGATTTGCAGCTTTCACACTTGCAAGGTCAGGAATCACTTTCTTTGGCCACGTTCAGTGCAACATTTGCTGGGTACAGACTGCTGTTTCCCAGGGAATCTATTTTCATAAGTAATAATATAAAAGTAATATATCAAAATAATAATATAAATGTAATGTAATAGTGTAAAGTAATAATGGCACTGTATACATTTAATGTTGTGTTATGGACTGCTGAGCATTACTTAACACACGGCCAGGAGCAATATATCATGTGACTTTTCACAAAAGCATGTTGATCAGTTACACTTTCGAAGTGTATGGATTATTTATGTATTTACTTACTGACAAAAAACAAACAAAAACAATGCACCCATATAGAAATGTCAGATTGTTGCAAAACTAGGTATGCAGTTATGTCCAAAAGGTCTAAAATGCTTCCCCCTCTGTCCTACAAAAAACCTCTCAGATGCTATTTTTGGGTAGATTATTGACTTCTAGACATGCCTCTATGACAGATTTGGCCACAAATGTTGCAACTGGGCATGTACACTAAACACTTGTAGGCTGCCGAAGCTTGTCCTGTAAATCCTTGATTGGCGATAAATTTGGTGTCTGGGCAGAAAGTGCTGCAGTCTGGTCGGAGATATGCCTGGCAAACCCTTGCTTTTGGAGGGTGAGCATTATCATTCTAAAATATGCCATGAGAAACAACACATTAATAACAAAGTTGTTGTTTGCACATTCTTCCAAGCAAACACAGCTACTCAGATATATTCTCATAAGTAATTGCAAGTGTTTATTATGTCCAGTGTAAAATCTTCTGTTCTGCGTTAAAACTAAGTAGACTTGTTAGAAAACCATGTACCCAGCATGGTTGGATGATCTGTACTAAAGTTTCTGCAGGTTAATGGTGCAACTGGGCATGTAGATCCTCACACTTGTAGGCTGCCAAAGCTAGTGTTGCAGCTGGTCCTATAATGCTTCACTGGTGATTTGATGACTGGGCAGGACATTCAGTGTTTTAATTTTACTGAGTAATACCTGGATAACAGTTGCTGTGTGAGGGCAAGCATTACACTGCTGAAAAATGCCAGTTGGATACTTGTGTCCCAACTTGGGGTGACCAACTGTCATATGCATAGGCTCCCCAGATTATCACACCAGCAGTTTGAGCAGAGTTAGAAAGGGCAGGCAATTTGTTGTAACAACCATCATACTTTTCTCAGTTCAATGACGTGCCCCCACTGAAGGTTTTTCAACTTTACAAAACATATTTAAGTGCATCATAGACATATGTCTTGCACTCAGCAAGCTCTCATCAAGACGTACACTACCCAAAAGTATCCTCTGAGAGCTTTATTAATAGAGCAGCAGGTAGCTATTTATTAGCTATTTATGTGATTTTGCTATGCAGATCAATGTGAAAGAGTACGTGAGCTGTTTTTTAACCAGGCCTATTTCCACATTACAAAATATAAGTGCGTTAAAATACAATCACATGTGCTGTGAATTAAAATTTATTCACAAAGAAAATTGAAACTCAAAAGACCTCAGGCAGGGCCGCGCCGGTGGGGCGGGCTAGTGTGAGACCGAACTCAAACCCCAGCCGACCGAAATACCACTGCCTGAGAACACACAAAGAAATCAAAAATTCTCCAAACAAACAGCGTAAGGGTAAAGGGAAAAGGAGTGAGAGAACTATGGCTAAAGACGAACAATAAACAGGAGCGACCAAAAATGGGGCAAGGACTTCACTAGCATACAATCACCCACACGAGAAACATACAGAGCTAACGCTAACAGGGGAAAGGGATAAAGGGAGGAAGGGCGGGGTGAGAAGGAGAACGAGGGGAAAAACACAGATCTCTAATACTAAACACAGATAATAACAACAAGCGCGCACACAATCAAAACGACGGGATGTTGACACAGATTTAAACTTACGGACAGAAGATATACAAGGACAAAGGTATCACCAGGATAATCGCTCGGTAATGTCGGCAAAACAATACTTCGCACTCGTGCAGGGAGATCGGAAGCCTTAAGAAGGTACAGATAGACCCCGGAAGTAACGAGCCGCACCTGGTGAATCGGAAAACTCGCGCTGATTAAAACTCAGGGCTCAAACAGCGCGAGAGTGAGGGGGCGTGCGCAGCGGGATTCCTAACAGCATGCTTATTCTTTTTTTAATAAAAATTTATAAATTAGGTAGCATTCTACTGAAACACAGAAAGCCACCAAATTTACGACTTGTTTTTGACCATCTAATAGGAAAAACTGCAAACGACCAGACGACCAGACAGCGGCACTTCCAGCAACCCTGCCCAGTGAGAAGAAGTACAAGGCAGCATCAGACTTTAAAACCAGACAAAACAATGAAAATGTCATTAATTAATATAACCATTTATGCTCAGTCTGAGAGGTCTTTGGCCTGGATAAAGTCAATGTGGTGTTGAACTGCTGTGAGGACACAGTGGGCCTAAGACAAGAGCATCACTGGGCCCCTTATCAAGGGAAACTTTGCTCCATGTGCATGAGATAAAACAACAGTATACAACCAACAAAATAAATACCTGATAGAACTCCCTATTTCCAACTACAGAGAATTTGCCAGGTGACAAGAGAGTTTTGGGGTCACATGGCAGAGAAAGAGTATAAGGTAGTGCAAATAGACAGGACAAATACAGTGGCTCACGAAAGTATTCACCCCCCTTGAACTTTTCAATCTTTTGCCACATTTCAGGCTTCAAACATAAAGATCAATTTTTGTGGGAAGAATCAACAAGAAGTGGTACACAATAGTGAAGAGGAACGAAATGTATTGGATATTTTAAACTTTTTTAACAAATAAAAAACTGAAAAATTGGGCGTGCATTATTATTCTACCCCTTTTTTTCAGTGCAGCAAACTAACTCCAGAAGTTCAGTGAGGATCTCTGAATGATCCAATGTTGACCTAAATGACTAATGATAATAAATAGAATCCACCTGTGTGTAATCAAGTCTCCGTATAAATACACCTGCTCTGTGATAGTCTTAGAGTTCTGTTTAAAGCGCAGAGAGCATCATGAAGACCAAGGAACACATCAGGCAGGTCCGAGATACTGTTTTGGAGAAGTTTCAAGCTGGTTTGGATACAAAAAGATTTCCCAAGCTTTAAACATTTTAAGCGGCACTTTGCACACGATCATATTGATGACCACTGTCAAATCTACCAAGACCCGGCCATCCCTCTGAACTTTTAGCTCAAACAAGGAGAAGACTGATCAGAGATGCAGCCAAGAGGTCCATGATGCTTCGTAGACCACTGTGCCACCTGAGCAAGTCGTGGCTGCTGTTAATTAAATTATTCTGTTTTTTTTTTCATCCCTTGTAAAATGGCGAAATAGTTACAAAGGGTCTTAGACATATAATGTAAATACAATTTAATATAATATTTTTAAAGATAATGCAATAGAATTATTTAATAAAACCACATATCCCACAGGCGCAATATCGCCCCTCCCTGTGTGACCAAATAATAATATGGAGAACTTTCCAGCCCATCAGCAGTGCCTGGACCTTCCTATTAAAATTCTCCTCATGTTCAGCAAAGTGCAGGACCTTCATTCCTTTCATTTACTGCATGTTGTTCCCATTCTGTCTCGTGGATCTGTTTGCGGGTGCGTGTGTGTGCACTCATGTACTCAAATGAACTTCAGACAACAATGCTATATATTTTAATCGCACTCCCTGTTCACTCTGGTTTGGCTCTTAAAAGTCATTCAGCTTAATATAAAATGAAAACATCACTCCAAAACAGTGTACTTTGGAGCTTTCTCACATCTTTAATCCCTTGACACATTTGGCAGCTGTAGTAGTTGACGCATTAACTGAGCTTTGCTTTGCTTGCCTATTAGATTATTGTCTAGAGTTTCTGTGTGATTTGTTGGAGCTGAATGTTTTCTGCTTCTGACATGATTAAAGTGCAGGAATCGGCCTTGGTTTTACAGCTAACAGCAGCTGTGCCCCCCATGACTGCTTTTCATATCCTTCAGCAGCACCATTAATCAGGAAGCAACATCATCCAGAAATGTGAAGCATATGCAAAAAGTTTTCATTCGGCATGTGCAGCAGTTGCTGGCATAATGTTGACTCTTTTATTCCTCAGTGATCCAAAGAACAAGTAATATATTTACTTGTGGCTTTTCAGTTAGCTTTGGAATGTGCTTAAACCCACCCAAAGACTCATAAGTAACAAGGCCTTGGTATGGTGCAGTTTGGGTTGGCTGTGGAACTGAGGATTGTTTTATTTTGAGAGGATTCTTTCAAAGTTTGAAAAGTCAGAAACAATTATCCTTCAGTCTTATTTCCTGGATTTTCTTCCAAAACACAGCCATGGTTGTGAACTTTGAAATGCACCTCTCCCCCGAGTTTGTAGTTGGTGAAAAGTTACACAGGTAGATCTGATTTTCAAGCAAGCTGTAATCACCGTTATTGTGATGCACCAATAATAAAACACATTTTATAACGTTGTATCAAAAAAATCACCAAATCCTTTATAGATATCAAGTTACGTATATACAGGTTTTACAATCATCTGACTTACAGTATTCAGACATTATGATAGGATTTTAATAATATACATACTTGCACAGCAAAAACAGTATTTAGTTGTTTTTTTTTTCTTGTTCCCTGGGCAAGTAATATGCAGTACGGTATTGTCTTGCACTCTGGATCTGCTAAAACCGACACTGCAGTGCGTGATGTAGGGAGTCACATGGTGGAAGTGATGGACACTGGGAAATGTAGTGAGGAAAAGCTGTGGTCGCAACAGTAATTCTTTTTTGTTTTTCCGCTTTTAAGACATTGTTCAGTAAATTGCAGTTATATGCTTTATTATATAATAAATTTAAGGTTAGTAATTGTGCCAATTGTAGTTTAATGTATTTTAAATACGTTTAAGATAGACAGAGTGGTTGACCTATATGAGCCGGATTTTAGTTTTCTTAGCATCTCTTGGATTTTAGTTACTCAGAAGTTCCAGTATCTGATCTGCAAGTTGTCACGGAGGAAACAAAGTTTCTCTGCATTTTCCCTTTCTCTGCATTGTCCCTTATCTAAATAACTACAGGTCTGAGACTACTAGTGGGAATGCTTTCTTTTGTATTTTCCTCAAATTTAATGTAATATTTTTTAAAATACAAATCATATTGTCATCATAAAAATTGAGTGAAATGTTGACCAATTGAAAAAGGCATATTTCATAATAAGGTATATAGAATGTTTATCGTTTTGCTGTAATGACAATGTGAACTTGAACCAATATAAGCGCCACAAGTTTGTGCAAAATCTGACAATCCATATTATCCTGTAATTTCCCTTCCATTTGGCAAGTGTTTACACTTATTATTATCGTGTTTATATCTAAGATGATTGCTTTTTGCTCCTGAGTGGGCTATGTCTTAAAGTTTATCGTCTAGAGGATTAGGCAGTTTAGAAAGAAAATTACAATAAATGCTACACTGTGCAGTACTGACAACCAAACTGTACGTCTCTTTAATAGGACTTTCAATTGGACAAAAATAAATTGCCATAAGGAAAATCTTTTTTTAACCACTTTTAAGGACACGAACTGCAACCGAAGGTTCTCAATAGATTCTGATTTAAGACTATGAGGGAATGCTTATGCTGATGAGCTGATGATTACAGAAGTGCATGCAGGTTATATCCCGAGGCTTACTTTTTCTTTTCTAACAACACAGGCAAATTACTTTTAAATCAGTCTAGAGGTTTTTTTAGACTAGAAGACTAAAAGCTGTTAGGACTGAGAAAAAATTACCAATGTACTACAGTTCTTGTTTGTTTATGTTTAACTACCTGACAAGTACCATGTAATGCTGCGTAAAATTACACCGCCACGAAAGTCGAGTAAAGATGTGTCGATTCAGCTGCAGGTCTGAATGGACTCAGGCAATTTATTGGACAGGCAGAAGCATGGGGGGAGGAGTGTTAGGTTCAGGCAGGGGTCGTTGTTTCAGTGGGAAAATATTCTTCACCTCTGTTGAACATGCCACTATGCCACCTGAGCACCCAGTGTGAAACTCAACATCAGCTTAAGTCTGTTCTAAAAATACATTTTACCTTGGGTGTGTAGATCATTTACTTTGGCAATAGCTCACCTACCCAAACTCACTTGTAGCCACTTTCTTGGTAACCACTGTAATATACAGTGCATAAATGAATGTTGGGAATTAAATGCATGTCAAGTTTTATATGCAGTTAGTAAAAACATATATTGTGAATGTGTATATCAGGCTTTGATGTCTTACCTCTGCCCCGGATTAATCATTGACAGGCACAGCTGTAAAAAGCACTTGGAACTGATGAGTAAATGTATTTCTACCGTCTGACACAATGTAGTACACTTAAAATCCTGCACACAAATAATTATTTGTGTAAAACTTGTATACATTTACTTTCATATAACACTATACACACTTAATTTTGTGTTCTGTACATTTCATTTAAATATATCATAATTTGTATGGTATCATGCTGAAGTACAAATGACCAGGAGGGGCCAGGCTCATGCAATGACAAGGACATTACAGGTGCCCCCATTGTCCAGAAGGGGTCAGGGCCTGCTATGACTTGAGTGTCAGTTGCCCCTATCACTTGGAAGGGTCAGGAACTATCAATGAGCAGGAAGGTTCAGACACCCATAATCACCTGGAAGGGTCAGGACCCTTCAGGACCCTGCAATGACCATTAGGGTTCAGGTGCCCCCAATTACCAGGACAGGACAGGCACCTCCAATGACCGGGAGTGGACAGGCACCTCCAATGACCGGGAGTGGACAGGTACCTCCAATGACCGGGAGTGGACAGGCACCCCCAATGACCGGGAGTGGACAGGCACCCCCAATGACCGGGAGTGGTCAGGCACCCCCAATGACCGGGAGTGGTCAGGCACCCCCAATGACCAGTAAGGGTCATACTTTCCTAATGACCAGTAAGGGTCAGGCACCCCCAGTGACTGGTAGGGGTCAGGGCCCATAATGACCTGGTGGTGTCATATTTCTATAATGACCAGGAAAGGTCAGGTGCCCCAATCACCTGAAAGGGTCAGGTACTCTCAATGAGCAGGAAGGATCATGCACCCCTAATCACATGGAAGGGTCAGGAGCCCGTAATGATCAGGAGGGTCCAGGAGCCGCTAATAATCAGGAAGGGCCAGGCATGCCTAATGACCAGTAGGGGTCAAACCCCCCAATGACAAGGGAAGATCATTTGGACCTTTTGTTTAAGTGCTGGGTCTGTGTGACATGCATCTCAGGTCAGGGGTGCCACCATCTTACAGTGCCTAGCACTGTACACTTGGAAAGATATGTGTTCTATAAGCCTGCCATGTCTAACTGTTGGAAGAGGTGAATTACGTTAGAATCATTCAAATTGTGCCGAGACTTTCAAAAAGATTCTCCCTTTTGTTGGCTGTGTTGAATACTGTGTGTAGAAATATTACACTTTGGTATTATGTGCATCTTTTCCCCTG
Source organism: Parotocinclus cesarpintoi (assembly GCA_034780495.1). Lineage (NCBI taxonomy): Eukaryota > Metazoa > Chordata > Actinopteri > Siluriformes > Loricariidae > Parotocinclus > Parotocinclus cesarpintoi. The sequence goes on along the minus strand of JAUZSV010000872.1, from coordinate 12,581 downwards.
TATTACATCTTGTTTGTGCAGCACAGAACAGTGTCACACTCAAGTATACTGCTAGGAAAATGATTAGATTATTCAGAAAAACATCTTCATGAGCTACTTAACAATCACCCCGTGCTCTTCCTCAGTTCTGTTATATTGTGCATGTGTTATGCAATGTGATCCAGTGTCCATTAGAGCCTTGCTCAGTGCTTTTCATCAGCAGCCCTACTTTTGTGACAAACCTACTTATTTCCATTGTAAGACATCATGTCTGGCTGTTCTCAGAGCCGTGAGAAACGCACAGGCACAATATTAGCATAACTGTGGGGGAGTTTGAAAGGTCAGTGAAAATGATTTTGAAAATGGGTTTGAGATGGCAGTTATTGTCAAGTCGCATCAAGAGAGTCATTGTGCCGAGTGCGTGCTCTGACAGAACCGAACAGAGCTGCCTAAAACATGTGAGGACAGAAGTGTCAGGTTGTAAAATATGGTTGTAAAATATTGTGCCTGGGTTTTTCTTTAAGGGCTTTATGGTTCCTGTTTGGATCCTATAAACTGCCTGTGCACTTGGAGTGTCACAGTGTGCATCGCTGGGAAAGATCTGGTTTTCTCTCACATTCAAAACATATGCGGTTAATTGGTTACTCCAAATTGGCCTTTGTTGGGAAAGATCTGGTTTTCTCTCACATTCAAAACATATGCGGTTAATTGGTCACTCTAAATTGGCCTTCGTTGGGAAAGATCTGGTTTTCTCTCACATTCAAAACGTGCGGTTAATTGGTCAATCTAAATTGGCCTTCACTTGGAAAGATCTGATTTTTCTCTCGCATTCCAAAGGTATGCAGTTAATTGGTCACTCTAAATTGGCCTTTGCTGGGAAAGATCCAGCAAAGGATCAAAGGACATTTCTATCTAATCTCAAAGACATGAAATAAGTTAATCCGTCACTTTTCATGGGCCCAGTTGAAATGTTTAGATGTGTCTCACACATCAATGTAAACTTTCACCTGTCATGATTAGCAATTGATTCTTGGGAAAGAAAACAAGCGATTACTTTAGTAATTTGATTGCTTAGTTAACCATACCCCTATCCTAGAGGACGGAATCTCTGATCCTTTGCCACTGGCTCCTCGTCATACAATACATCGGCATGCGCAACAGAATTTCATAAACTGTATAAACAAAAATGGTACATTGTTTGTACATCCTGGGCATTATGGAGGCCCACCTTTTTAGCTAACCTAAATTTTATTTCTTCTTTAAATGTATAGAGCACTTAGAACATGACACACTGGCACATCCCGAAACAGAAGTTTAATTGATTTACTGCAGACTTTATGCTTGCCAGGTATTTAATAACCCTGCTCGTAATAGCTAATGGCATAAGCACTTAAAGGCATATCCCCACCTGGCTCGGTCCTTGCTGCACTCAGGTTATTAAGCAGTATTGAAAGACAGGCTCTCTACTTGAGTCACTGATAGAGATGTGCAACTTTGTTGTCATTGTCTTTTTGTATGACACAGTGCAATTTGTAAAGCTAGCCCAGTACATATATTGGTTGCAGTAAATGGTGCATTAATAGTAAGTTGACAGTTATATATAGGCATATATCAGATTACTTTAAAATGCAGTCTTTTATCAGCAAACTCATAAGGTGAATTTGGCAAAATGATGGATGACTACAGTAAAAAGCACTTGATACTATAGATAGTGGAGGGTCTGTGATGATGTGGGAGTGTTTTTACTATAATGTTCTGGGAGCCTGGTTATGTTACATGACTACATGTATTCCATGAATTACCTGGATATTTAAAATTAAAATTAATCTACCTCTGCAGTAAGAGTGGGTCATTATTGGATCTTCTAACAGGGGCAATGATTATGATTTAAAATGTCACCAGAACCAATCAAATGCACGGACCTGACGAAATTATTATGTCGGTAGGGGGTTTAGGTGTGCATTTTTGGAATTATATTAAGTGGTATGATCTCCTTTCAGTGCCATAAGCAGGTGATTTAAATGGAATGTGAAGGCTTGGCTGGGACTGTGTTCACAATATCATTTTGGGAACATTGAGAGCTTTAAAGTACATATTAAGCGTATGTGAAAATATGACAGTTAAGAGATTAAACAAGTGAAGGAATAGCCTATTCATAATATATAAAAATGGCCTCATTTTCAATTCCAATTACATTCGACCTGTTTTCCCTCCATGAGTTTTCCCTCCACAATTTCACAGAGACTGACAAATTCAGAACTTAAACAGTCTACTTCTCCAATACCACAGAGTGCACTCTCAAGTCTGGTTTAGAGCATGTTTGTCTAATGTATTTGGTGTTATCTAGTGTTAATGGACCGCCTTCTTGCCAGAAGACTAAGGGTGCGAATCTCTGTGTTTGGCGTTTCGATTTGATTCCGATTTTTGAGGTCACGATTCGATTCAGAAACGATTTTTCAATTCAAATGGTCTATAAATTTTGTTTAAATTATGTGATTGACAAGATGAAACGACAATGTAAACAAATAGAACATTTATTTAAAACAATACTTTTAGGTTCCTTCCTGTATCAAATCTTTTTGCATCATTTTATATTTATACAAAAAATAGGATTGTGCATAAAATTCTGTAACTAAAATTACCAGTATTAGGTTAACTTAGCTGTCTGCCTTTTTTTTTAAATAATAAAAAAATCTATCAATGAACAAATAATTCAAAATATATAAATACAAAAGTCTACCATAGTGCATTAGCCTTTAACCGAAAATAAAATACAGACTTTAAAGTCATAGCATGCATTTATATTTAATTTTTTTTTAAATATTTATATATAAAAATCGATTTGGGGGCATTTTGAATCGATTCAGAATCGCCATGACTAGGAATCGCGATCCTTTAAAGAATCAATTTTTTTTCAGCACCCCTAGTTAAGACATCTAAAACGGTAAAGTAAGGGATTTTTCAAAAATATAAACAAATTTACAAACACCCTGACTCAACTGCCCACTGTTGGCACTACTTAGTTTTGGGAGTACTTACCCCATCTTGCCCTGCTCAGTCAGATCTCCATCACTGTTAAGTATGGCAGTCAGCATCCTCAGGGTGGAGTTTCCAGACTTGCTCTGGTTATTCTTCACCCCAAGCAGCCACCTCACCATCAGCTTAATTCCCTCGATCTGAACATGAGAGCGAGAAGCATTCAGTGTACGCACAAACAATTAATTCTATTACAATATAGAATGTTTGTTTATTTATTTGGTTTACTTAACGTCGCAGTCGGCATCAGTGGCCATTTCAGCGACACACAAGGTTATATTAGGACTAGTTATATACACACACAAGTAAATGCCAATTTAGAGTCATCTATTAACCTAACATGTATTTGGACCGTGGGAGGAAACCGGAGTACCCGGAGTAAACCCACACAGGCACAGGGAGAACATGCAGACTCCACACAGAAAGGACCCAGGTCTCTCCACCCTGGGATTGAACCCGGGACCTTCTTGCTGTAATCAGCAGTGCTACCAAATCACCATAACTGAGTTTTTATCTCATTTGCATAATCAAACAACTTCCTATGACTTTTCATTTGCTTTTCTGAGCGACTCGCCAGCCCCATTTTAACAGGGAAGTGTGCCGAGGTGAGGACAGAATTTCCAAACAAAGGAGCCGCTAAACAGTGGGGGAAATGCTGATAACAAGGCAGCATAGCTCAAGGCGTAGGTTCCAGAATCCTGAGTCGGCACTGGTGAAAAAATAGTGAAACTTCCAGGAAAAAAATGGTCTGTGAAATTTGACAGTGAAGGGCGGCAAGTGGATCTCATGCAATTCAGAGCTCTGAACGCTTAAAGCATTCTTAAGGTGAGGAGCCAATTAGACCAGGAGGAACTACAGGGGTTGGACAATGAAACTGAACCACCTGTCATTTTAGTGTTGGAGGTTTCATGGATAAATTGGACCAGCCTGGTGGCCAATTTTCATTAATTACACATTGCACCAGTAAGAGCAGAGTGTGAAGGTTTAATTAGCACAGTTCAGAGCACAGTTTTGCTTAAAATATAGCAATGCACACAACATTATGGGTGACATACCAGAGTTCAAAAGAGGACAAGTTGTTGGACGTCTTGCTGGTTCATCTGTGACCAAGACAGCAAGTTTTTGTGATGTATTAAGAGCCACGGTATCCAGGGTAATGTCAGCATACCACCAAGAACGACCAACAACATCCAACAGGGTTAACAGTGGACGTAAGAGGAAGCTGTCTGAAAGGGATGTTCGGGTGCTAACCCAGATTGTATATATAAAAAAAATAAAACCATGGCTGCCCAAATCATGGCAGAATTAAATGTGCACCTTAACTCTCCTGTTTCCACCAGAACTGTCCCTCGGGATCCCCAGGGTCAATAAACACGGCTGTATATACACACATATATATATATATATATATAAAAATCTAATCACTTTACATTAAGCATTTTTCTTTTTAAAACTTATTACCAGGAAAAAGCTTAAACTGAACCTTTCCTTTTGGATCACTGCTTAATTATTTTAGCAGTAGAGATTACTTATTAATATTGGTAACAGAGAGCAGTTTATTTTTTTCTAGGCCATTTGATTAGGAGACAGCTTTGTTCACATTAAATGTTTTAGACTATCCTGGCTCTGGTCCAAGGTCATTTGGGCCAAAAACCCACAAAAAAAAGCTTACAAATGGCTGCGGGGGTAAGTTTCCAAAGACAAAAAAGTAAGCAATTATGGTGCTGATGTAGCAGAGAAGAGACCTTCTGCTACCTGTAAGCAACTAAAGACCTCTCTCACACTGGCTAATGTTCATGAGCCAGGAAATCTTAATGGTCAGGAAAACACTGACCAACAGTGTGCATGGCCGGATGCAAAAAGAAATTCATTGCTGCCATCACATGGCACAATCCATAAGAGTCTGGGGAAACAGTTTGTGGGGAGAGAAGACCCACGAAGAATTTTCTGTTAAAAATGAGAAGCGTCATGTCTAAAGTAACACTGCATTCCATTCATGAAAATGTCGGTGGTGGTCAAGAGCATGTTTTGCTGCATCTGGGCCAGGGCAGCTTAAAGGAAAAGCAATTATGAATTTTACCAGCAAATATTAAAGGACAACGTCAGAGCATTTTCCCCCGTTTGTTTTGAATATCAAAAAGAAAGCGTGTCATGCAGCAAGACAGTGCCCCTAAGCACACAAGTCGTTCCGTCACATAAAGGTTAAAGCCAGACTAAGGTTATACTTTGGAAAGGCCAAGTTAAAGTCCTGACCTTAATCCAATACAAACGCTGGTGAAGCAGTTCATGTGGGGAAACCCACCAACATATCAAAGTTGGCACTTTTGTGTACACGACCTAAGGAATGACCTAAAATTCAACTGAAACGATCCGCAGGATTGATCAACAGTTACAGCAAATATTCAGTTCCTGCTGCACAAGGGGATGACACCAGAAACAGAAAGCAAAGCTTCACATACTAATGCCGATCAGGTATTTTAATTAAGTAATGAATCATGTCTCATTTGTTTAACGTTCAGGACTTGTGTGCAAAATTATTAAGTTGAAGTTTTAGGTCATATTTAAATAGATACTGCCCTAAGAAGAATTACATTCCTTCCATAAAAGCTGGAGAGAAGTCCCACTTGTGACCACAGACCAAATCAGGCCCGATTTCCACAACCCCGGATTGGCACATCACCCAGACAAGGCTGCACCTGGACTTGATCATGTGTTATAGGTCAGAAAAAATAAACAGAAAAGCGTACTACCTACAACAGGACAGGCACATAGACACATTACATTTACATTATTTAGCAGACGCCCTTATCCAGATCGACTTACAACTGATACAGTCTTACAATCCAAGCAATTACGGGTTCACTCCCTCTCTCTCCCTCCCTCTCTCTCCCTCCCTCTCTCTCCCTCCCTATCTCTCCCTCCCTCTCTCTCACTCCCTCCCTCCCTCTCTCTCCATCCCTCTCTCTCCCTCCCTCTCCCTCCCTCCCTCTCTCTCACTCCCTCTCTCTCACTCCCTCTCTCTCACTCC
>JAUZSV010000871.1:1135-15501 GCA_034780495.1 Parotocinclus cesarpintoi | reverse complement strand
CAGAAGGTGTTATCCACCCCATTATCCCCCCTGCTGCAATGACATCATCCTTGCATCAGTGTTCCTGACATCTAACTCCAGCTTCAGTGGCTTAGTAAGGTCAGGTTTATATTATATTTATATACATATACATATACATATATTAAATATGAGTATAGTTTCCTTTTTAGTGTGTTTGTTTATGTTGGTTTATTTAATGTCAGCACCAGTGGCCATTTTAACGACAGATACAAGGTTATATTGATACAAATGGTTACTTTAAAGCCAGTCATATACTATATATACTCAGGTCAAAGTGAATTCATGTCTTTGGACATGGGAGGAAACCTGATTAAATCTATACAGACATGGGGAGGACATGCAGACTTTACACAGAAAAGACTCCACCTGGAAATTGAACTCATGCCACCATGCCGCCCTTTCCTTTATCATATCATTTGGATGTAGTTTTTATTAGGAGATCCAAGACAAGTTACCAAATGTAAGTTTAATATCTGAATAAAGTAGACTCTGACGTCGAGAGGAAAAATGGCGGAAGCTAGTGCAGGTAGCGGTAGGCAGGAAAAGGGAAAACCAGAAATTGGCGTCTAACAATCCAAAGTCGAGAACCAGTGAGATCAAAAACGAAACCAGAGGGTAAGGCGAAAATTGAAGTCGGAATAAACGAAGCACGGGTCGAAACGAGGTAAGTAATGCGATATCAGACGATAGATAGAACGCTTAGCACAAGGAGCTAACCAAGTAACTTAGCGGAGAGTGAGAGAGAAGACAGTGATTAAATAGGGTGTAGAAATGAAGACCAGGTGAGAGTAATTAATAATTGGGTGATGGTGAGCGGGTGTGTGCGTGGGTGTGGTCCACCGAGCAGGTCTCGGGCGTGATATAGTATAGTATAGTATAGTATAGTATAGTATAGTATAGTATAGTATAGTATAGTATAGTATATTGTAGTGTAGTATAGTGTAGTGTAATATAGTGTAGTATAGTATATTCTGGTGTAATACAGTATAGTGTAGTATATTGTAGTTTAATATACTATAGTGTAGTATATTGTAGTGTTATATAGTATAGTACAGTATAGTGTAGTACCGGAACATCTTAGTTTTAGGTTTGGAACTAGAACTGGAAGAAGATCCCATAGAGAAAACAGAATATGTAGTTAGGAACATTATAAGCACAGGGTCTATAAACAGAGCACCTTTGTGTTAGTGTGCAAACTAAGAGTAAATAATACAGTAATAATAAAATTAAATAGCAAAAGGAAACAGACGCTTATATACTGTATCCTGCTCTGGCAGAGCAGCTCTCCGGCTCCCCCCTGTATTCGAGTGTGATATTTAGACTTAATCTTAAGACTTATTGTCAGTTTAAGCTGGTATGTAATATCTTAATGCACAATATGGTTTGGTTTAATGTTTATTCTCCTCTGAGATGTCACTACATTAACCGCCATTCTAACACACTAACGTCTGCTCTAATGGTGTCATTTAGCTCTTAAACAGCTTGATCTTCACTGAGAAACCACAGTTCAGCTTTTAAAGGGCGTCAATCGATTCTGATTAGAGATGAGCACATGCATAACCATTGCTGCATCTCCATAAGGAGTGGTACGATCATCTGAGACGGAGCTGTGGAACGACATTATTCTGCACAAGGTAATTCATATTATAAATAAGTGATTTAGGTTTGAGTATATATGTATATATGTATTTTATTTATATAATATTCTCTATACAATATAAGATGAATTGGACTGGAAGAGTCAAAGTTTATTGCATTTAAATACTGTGTACATGGGCGGTTGGGAAGTTCCATTGTGTGTTTCTGCAGAAACGACCTTTAAAGGGATCTTTCAGCTCGTTTCACTGCCTTTTATGTAACTCTGGCCTTTTCCATTTGTCGTTTTTATTAGGTTTGATTAGGACTTTACATAATACCTTATTAAAGTATAATCTTTTTTCATATCAGTTAGGGATTCACACCTTCAGTGTGCAAAAACTTTATGTGCAAAAAAACGGCTCACTGGCTCTTAATATGTGTGAGTATATTAGTGTTACTGCAATGTATGTTTAGTTTTATTTTGTCCCTATTTATATATATATATATCACTATGAAACTGTGCCTACGGGACAACAGGTTCCAGGGCTCAGGACCCCCCTCTGCCAAGCTGCCTATGACATTTAGACATCTATATCTATATCTCTATGTTAGGGTTCCTACCTTCCCCCGGAGCGTTCGGCCGTCCTCACCGGTCGCCATTACAGAGCTATCTGTGAAGAAGCTTATATCCATTATCCTGATTATGTCCTGATCCCAAACAGCTGTTTCACATCCTATAAAGGTGTGGTTTTAGCGCTGTCGGGTGCCAAGTCATCATCATTCCATCGGGATTCCCTCTCTGTTTGGTTCACGCATCCGACCACCGGCGCCCTTGTGCCCGTCCGTGTTCCCAAGAGATAGTGGTAAAGTTCCAGGGGCTTCTAGTGCTGAAGGACTGGTATGGGCGGGAAACCCCCGTTAGGGCCACTTTGAGAGTTTTCCCGTCCCGTACTCCCGAGTTTGCGCTCTTCCGTCGTCAACACCTACCTAGCCTCACTCCAGCCGGGTGTCCCTCCTAAATAGGACGCACCCCAGTCTGGCTTCTTCGCTTCCAAGCTCACGCTCGGCCTCTTGCGCTTTGGCGCCTCTCGCGATCTATTCGTGTCCGCGCTCTTTGCGCACCCGAGTTAATTTTCGTGTTCTGGCACTTCCCGCCTTTTGTGTGTTATTCACACTCATGCTACAAGCGTGCCCCAAGCTTATATGCTCGCCTTTTGCCACTTTGGCCACTTCAGCGATTTCTTGCGCTACTTGCGCTCTAGTCAGATGCTAAATCAAGAAAAGCCCCGCCTAGAGTAGCCACCCGGCAGCACACACTCTATAAGACGTGCCCCGGCATGGCTTCCCTTGATTGCATGTGCATTCGAGCTTACGCTCGCTTCATGGCATTTGGACTACCTCCGTGCCTCGCCAATTGGGAGACGTCCCACACCGTGCTCTCTGCACGTCTGCCCAGATTGGCGCTTGGTGCCCTCTTGCAACCAGTTCGCGCCTTGCTCCCATTCGGGATGCAACAACGGCGCGCCCCTTTATCCTTTTTTTTTTTGGGTGTTAGGAGCCTTAGGCTCCGCACTTAATCCCTTTTCAGTTGTTCTATATTATTTCCCCATTTTTATTATACATCGTGGAATACGTCTATTCCACATACGTGGGTCCTTCTAAAAACCACCACATCTCGTAACACTATATATCTGCATTAGCACTTAAACAAGGCATGCCCAAACAATGTGCTGTTCATTGTCATTACCGCCAGTTGCATTTTACACAGAAAACCACAATAAAACCAACAAACTACTCAATTACATGCACAATACTTAATTTTTACAAAATATTTACAACATTTTGCCAAAGCATACAAATAACATCCCAAATTATCGATAAACTAAATATTGTGCGTAAGGTGGAACGTCCAGCACGGGTTCCCAATGGTAGTGCGAGGTCTGATTCATTTGAGTTCCATCCCGTTTGTAAGCCCTTACTGTCGTGTTCCATTACAGTCCTGTCTGTGATTAAGGAGTCACCTCTTCAAATTACTTAAGTTCTGGAACCGGTCCTGGAAGAAGAGTATGAAAAGAAAACAGAATAGGTAGTTAGGACCAAGTAAGTGAAATTTAATACACTAAAAATAAAACCATAATTAAACAGCAAAGGGAAACAGATGCTTATATACTGTACCCTTCTTCGTCATTTAGTAGACTCTTTTATCCCGAGCAACCTACAAATAATACAATTGTACCAAGCACAATAATACGGACTCTGTCCTAAGGTCCATCAGTAGCAGAACTGGTTGTGTAACACACACAAGTGGAACTGTACGAGGAATTATAATATATATTTATCTCATAAGAACCAATGTTCTGCTTATTAGAGCTGCAAAACATTGTGAGTGAAAACAAAGGAGAAAGCTGCATGGAGTCATGTGATGCACACACTTAGATTGCGCTTAAGAATGTTTTGCAGAAAAACAATGTCATTAACCATTAATACTTTAAAAGTATTGAACACCCCTTAAACAGGGTAATTTATTTATTCTTAGTTTTCTAAGAGAATAGATCTTCATCCTCCAGCTTTTGTTCTTGTTTGATCCATTATTTTGTATTTTTATCAAAAAAAATGTTAAGCCAAGTCAAATTTATTTCCATAACACTTTTTATAACGGACCATTGTGGCTTTGCCTTTTTAACATTACATTATCTTAAGAGGCTAGTCCCAAATTGAGCAAGCCTGAGCCAACAGTGGAAAGGAAAAACTCCCTAAAAGTTGTAGGAAGAAACCCAGACTCAAAAAGGAACCCATTCTCCATTAGTGGCCTAAAAGTTAATTGAAATAGTTAAGTTTGTATTAATAGGATAATTAAGTTATTAATAACAATTAAGGAAATTGTAACATTTTATCCGATACACAGAGTCACTTTGAAATATCAAGTCCTCAGAGGGAAGTTCTTGGAGGGCTGAAACAGGAACCGGAACATCAGCTCGGAGAGAAAAGAGTGTAAAAATGTAGTTACTTATTGATTATGAGCACACAGAGTCTATTAAAAATCACTGATGCCATGTGCAGCGTGAAACTCCGGCAGCATTACTATAGCAGCATAGCTAGAAAGAGGAGAACCAGAACATGGCCAAGAGGGATCACGTGAGTCATGGCAACCCACCTCCTCAGCAAAGAACAGACCTCCAGCTCTGCCCTTAGTCTGAAGCAAGGATGTACAAATCAAGATCAGGAGGTTAAGGTGTTCAGTGAACGTTTTCCCCCCTGGTGAGGAATCTTAAGACCTCAGTCACTGCAGTAAGTCCCTTACTGTTTTACCTTAGTTGAGGGCAAACTTAAGTAATTCTATTGAGTAATGAAAAGCAATAAGGTGTTTTAGCACCACATCTGTCCCTTTAATCACGTCTCAATACCGTGGTGACATGTTATCATGTTCAGGACACTTTGCTTTATAAGGACACAAACGTACGTACTTATTAACTGGTACATTTCAGAGCCATGTCTGAACTGGAGAAGGCAATGATCACCATCATCCACGTCTTCCACAAGTACTCGGGACACAAGTCTAATCTGAAGAAGTCAGACCTGAAGGACCTGATCAATAACGAGATGAGCCAGTTCATCAGGGTGAGTGAGATGGAAAAATACAAAGATCTACAAAGATCTTCCACTGAATCTAGGTGATGCTCGTGCCCTCGATTTTCACTTTCAAATCCAGTACGCAAAATATGAGGCAGGATGCATGGAAGGGAGGGAGAGGGCAGTAATCATAAGTTTCGTCAAAACTGTGTTTGTGTGTTTGTTATAGGCTATATGATCATTTAATTCAATTCAGTTCAATACAAGGGATATGTGCTAGTAAAGAGGCGTGGCCTATGTATCAAAGGGAGGTGTGGCCTCTATGTGTCAGTACTAGTAAAAGGGACTGGCCTATGTAATGCCAGTCCAAATGAAGAGGTGTGGTTTCTGTAGGGTTCAGCCCTGGTAACGGACGTGTGGCCTCTTTAATAATTGCAAGTGGGGCGTGGCCTCTGTATAGGTCAATCCTCGTAGGGAGGAGTGGCCTCTGGATAGTTTAGTTTTAGGAAAGGAGGTATAAAGTAGGCGTGGCCTGCTGAAGGATGCGCATGCGTCAGTTTGTGTCAGAGTGATAGGGGTGTGGCCTCTGCATTTGTTAGTCAGTAAGGGATGGAGGTGCGTCGATCTTATGTGTCAAACGAAGTAAAGGGGTGTGGCCTCTGTAGGGTTCAGTCCTGCTAAAGGAGTATGGCCTCTGTATGCCCCAGTCCTAGTCAAGGGGAGTGGCCTATATATGCTTCAGTGCTGTAAAGGGGTGTGGCCTTTTCATGCTTCAGTCCTGGCGAAGGGGTCCTTCTGAAGGGGTGTGGTCTCTTTATGCTTCAGTCCTAGTAAAAATGTGTGGCCTCTGTATGCTTCTGTATTAGTAAATACGTCATAATGAAGGGGCGTGGTCTCTGTAGGGCTCAGCTCTGGTAAAGGAGCTGTAACCTCTATGTTTAAATGATAGTTATTAAAAGCCATGGCCTCTGTATAGTTTAATCCTAGTAAGAGAGGTGTGGCCTCAGTATCTGAAGTAGGCGTATCCTCTGTACATGATTGCTTACATAAAGGGGGCGTGGCCTCTGAATGTGTCAGTGTGAGTTGTAAGGGGCGGGCCTCATTGTATTATATATTCTTATATTATATGTATTATATATTCTATATCTGAATAAAAATAAATGTCTGTATATACAGTGGGTACGGAAAGTATTCAGACCCCTTACAATTTTTCATTGCAGCCATTTGCTAAAATCAAAAAAGTTAATTTTATTTCTCATTAATGTACACTCAGCATCTTGACAGAAAAACAGACATGTAGATTTTTTTGTGAATTCATTAAAATAGAAAAACTGAAACATCACATGGTCATAAGTATTCAGAACCTTTGCTGTGACACTTATTGTCTGTCACACATATTTAACTCACAATCTGTCCATTTCTTCTTCTTCTTCTTCTTGAGATGGTTCTACCCCTTCACTGGAGTCCAGCTGTGTTTAATTGAACTGATTGGACTTGATTAGGAAAGGCACACACCTGTCTATGTAAGACGTCACAGTTCACAGTGCATGTTAATGCAAATGAGAATCATGAGGTAGAAGGAACTGCCTAAGGAGCTCAGAGAAAGAATTGTGGAAAAGCACAGATCTGACCAAGGTTCCTAAGAGCACAGTGGCCTCCATAATCCTAAAATGGAAGAAGTTTGGGACGACTAGACCTCTTCCTAGACTTGGTCGCTCAGCCAAACTGAGCAATCGTGGGAGAAGAGCCTTGGTGAGAGATGTAAATAAGAACCCAGAGATCACTGTGGCTGAGCTCCAGAGATGTAGTAGGGAGATGGGAGAAAATTCCACAAAGTCAACTCACTGCAGCCCTTCACTAGTCGGGGCTTTTTGGCAGAGTGGCCTAACCAAAGCCTCTCCTCAGTGCAAGATATATGAAAGCCTGCATAGAGTTTGCAAAAAAGACATGAAAGAATCCCAAATAAGATTCTCTGGTCTGATGAGACGAAGATTGAACTTTTTGGCATTAATTCTGTGGTAAGTGGTATGTGTGGAGAAAACCAGGCACTGCTCATTACCTGCCCTATAAAAACACCCTTTTGAGTCAGTACAGCCATGAGTCTTCTTGGGAATTATGCAATATGTTTTTCACACCTTGCATCATTCCCGAGAAGACTCATGGCTGTATTAGCTAAAAAGGGTGTTTTTAATAAATACTGAGCAAAGGTGCTGAATACTTATGACTGTGATATTTCAGTTTTTATTTTTTAATAAATTTACAAAAAATTCTACACATCTGTTTTTTCTGTCAAGATAGAATGCTGAGTGTACATTAATGAAAAATAAAATGAACTTTTTTGATTTTAGCAAATGGCTGCAATGAAACAAAAAGTGATAAATTGTATGCAGGTTCAGTAATCAATCATTCTGATCATAACCCTTTATTGATGATTGATTTCACATGGTTGCTGTACCGTGTGTGTGTGTGTGTGTGTGTGTGTGTTTCACAGAGGATTCGGGAAAAGGAGACTCTGGATGTTCTGTTTTCTGATCTCGATCAGAACGGAGACCTGGAGATCGATTTTCAGGAGTTCATTCCCCTCATCGCCATGGTGACCTCCGCATGTCACGATCTAGTCATGCCCAAGAGCAGCCATTAAAACGAGTGTGCTGAGCTTAACTACTCAAATTGCTCAGACCAAATGATGAAGTGCAGATTCATTTTGTTTTGCCTCATGTTGGAATAAATCTTGGCTTTAAAACGCAAATTGAAATGTCGCTCTGTTTATCAACGTCTCAGGCAAGGATTCGTGGCCTAAGTGCCCCTCACTGATTCAATTTATCCTGATCATGTATCTGTATACGAATTAAGCTTCCATGTGGCGTCTATTTACAAACACACGCACATCAACATTGAGCCATTATATTAGTGTGAAGCTGTACTGAAGCAGGCTCTCAGTTTCCCTCCTCTCTTAGGTGACTTTCCAGGAACGTCAGGATGCGCCTCCACGAGTCCTCCTGGGCGACGGCGTGCTGAACCAGGTTCCCTCCCCACAGGATCAGGGCTAAAACACACAGTGCAGGTTTAATAACAGTAAAAAAAGAACGTAAGATATCAGAGCGTCTAACATGGTGGTGTTAAACATTGCAAATAAAAGGTGATGTATTACAGCATTTTGTTCTGTAAGTGAACACAGCTCCCGAGGCCTTAACGAAATGTCCGTGATCAGACGCAGCACCTTCTAACCCTGTCTGAACAGAGATGTGCCTCAGACTAGAAAATGGAATGTGGAATGAACTTCCACTGGACGTCTGAATGGTCGAGTCTCTTGCTGTGTTTAAGTAGTGGCTAAAGATTACGCACAACAAACATTTTATCTGCATCAGATCTCAGCTGCTTCCGTTTGGATTGTGTTCTTAATTCTTTTGTTTATTTTGTAAAAACATGAGGTTTGATCCACTGGGTAGAAAACAGATCACTGTTCTGTATGGGGCTCTGGATAAAGAACGTCTGCTAAACTCTCACAATGTAAAATACAGAAGAAGGAAATGGAAACAATTAAATTAATTATAAATTAATTATACATATAATGATTATATAGAGATATAAAAATTATATTATTATATTTCATCATATTGTTTGTAAAATATAACATTAAATAACATATAGCCTAACAATACCATAGCAACCACCTAGCAACTATTTAGCAACACCATAGCAACCACTTAGCAACCCACACAGACACAACCCAAGTCCCTGATATCAAACCCAGGAACTCACTGTGAGGGGACGGTGCTGATTTGTCTGATTTTACAGTTTGTCAGGTTTGGTAGGTTCTCCATAGAACTAAGTGTACATGCGCTCTGAACTCTGAAAAAAAGATTTTTATAGAATATACCCCCTTTCATTCTACTACTATCACTAACAAGAAACGAGAGGCGAACACACACACACAAAACACACTGACATTGACGTGGTTGGTGGCTCCAGATGGAGATGGGTGATGTAGGCGTGTACGGACACTCGATCAGATGCCCGGCACCTGGGTACGATACGCGTGTCATTAGGTGGGCTTTTCCTACGGCACTCAGTCTTCTTTCAATCTGCAGTCAAATAAGAATGAGATTCATATAAGATGAACAGGAATGCACTGATGGTGAATTTACAAACATTTTAACTTTTTGCGTTTCACAAAACGTTCACGTTCACATTCAAATTAGATTTTTTTTATCTTTAAAAATATCTTGTTTTGGCCTTGAATTGGTCCAGGCAGCAACCAAAACAATAAAGTGTATAAGCAAGATTAATATTTAGAGGTTCCAAGAAATGCAGTAACATAAATGAACAGATAATAATACAGTCTGGAACATTTGATCATTAGTAACAGGCACCTCGACTGCATTCTCCGCAGACGCGCAGGCCAAGTCGTCCTCGCCAACGATGTGCAGCAGGGGGCAGCGCAGCTTCTCCACCTGTAAAGGGTGAGAGTACATATAGTTACTGTCCTACAGAAGTGTTTACTTCTTACAAAACGTTTACATAAATGTAACATTTTATTTTAAAATAAGCTTTATGTTAAGGGTTTTTGATCAAAGTAAGTGTGTTACGATAACGATGGGTTTATTGTACTAATCCATTGGATGAATTGCAGCACATTTGGAATTTTAAAAAATCACTTGATAAGTACGTGATAATATTTCAAGCGTGGTTTGTAAGAGTCTCTACGGACGCATTTTGTTTTTGTTTCGTAAAAATACATTAAAATATTGCGATATAATATTCTGACCGTATCGCTCACTGCTAGTTATAAATCATATAAGGGGTTAAAATAAAACACTTTTTTTTCACCAGTTACCTGACCTGAACAGAGCCCCTTAATCTAAAGGGTGTAGTGACGTACCTGGACAGAGTTTTCGAGTGGAGCCTTTCCAGGCATCGAGATTTTCTTGAATGTTACGTAACCCTGCTCGTTAAGAAGCCAGTGCTTCTGCTCTCTGAAATAAAAACATTTAATACTAGGGATGTACTGATAGGATAATTTCCTGGGCTGAGATAATACCCGAGTAAAACGGTTTAATTCCATTTAATCATTTAACCTTGAATTGGGCCAGGCAGCAACAAAAACAATAAGGTGCATAAGAAAGCTTAAGGTTCAGTCAATGATCATCAGATCGATGACAATAACGTTTTAAAAATCTGTATATCGGGAAATAATATATTGGTCACAGATATATCGTGCATATTTATTTAATAGACAATATTTCTAAACAGAATTAGTTTTTGTTAATGCAATTGCTATTAAAGATCATTATTATTGTAAAGAAAAATAACATGATCTGAAGATTCCTGACGTCGTACTCACGTATTGTGTATCCCTCCCAAGCTGTCGAATAATTTGTTGAAGCTCCAGACCGGCCCGTTGATGCAGATCACACACCTGGGCTGCACAGAAACACGCCTTTATTGTAGTTTGTATATTTATTTATATATTTTACTTATTTTCTTTCATTGTTGTATTTATTTGTATGCTTTTTTATTACCTCTGTGTTTTTTTTCATTACTTTTTTTAATATGATATTATTTTATATATTGTTTTGTTGTATTTTTGATCTATTTATTTTTATTTTTTAGTATTACGTCCTTTTAAAATTCATTAATTTATAAATTTTAGCATCAGTTTTTGTTTTTAATAAATTTTATATAAATTTCATTTTTATCAATTAATTAAAAATATTAATTTTCATACTTTTTTTTAGAATTATGGCCTTATTTAATTAAAAAAAATTTAACATTCATTTTTGTTTTTGTTTTTAGGGTGAGCTTCATTTTTTTTTATGAATTATATATATTATATTATTATAATATATATTGAATTATATTATTTTAATGAATTGTTTTACATTTATTTATTTTTACACATTTTGCAATATTTTATAATTAATTAATTTTTTATAAATATTTTATTCACCTCCCTATTTTATTACGATTTTAAGACCTCCCTTTTCGAGGAATAAAAGACTCAACAGAATCTTGACACCATAACAGGCTTTCTCTGACATTTAAAAGGGTTATTTAAGGCCTGTTGTGAAATTTGGCACTTTTGTTAAAAAATCCATAATTTTGTTTTTAATTAAGAGCTTAATTTAATGTGCAGTAAATGTAATCCTGTCAAACAATAATGAAACAAAATGTGAAATGCTGCTTTTCTTTTTAGGTTAGTGTTTTATAAAGATTTGATCATAAAAATATCTGAAGAAATCGAATTTCAGTTTCAGTTTCAGAAATATTGACCATCTATGTTTGGGTTTAACAATCTTGCTTTCTTACATCGACTGACGGTAGCGTGGCCATGTGCAGACCGACAAACATTCCGAACGAAATTCCAGCAATGGCCATCCTGTCCTTACACACCTGAGGATGATCACGCAGAAACGCCCACGCGGCCTGACACACACAAACACACAAATATTATTACATTATACATTATATTACATACATTATTATAAGAATGTTTAATACAGAACATTGTTAAACCCTAATTCAAAAAGACTTCGTACACGAATAAACCAAATCCTTAAAATGAAAACGATATGGAAAACTTTTCTCCAATTGACTTCTTAAGAACAATTCTAAGAACAGGTGGTATTTTTAAGCATGACGTTCTTTACGATATCATATTATAGCATTTACATTTACATTGAACATTTTTATCTCATTTATCAGACGCCCTTATCCAGAGCGACTTACAACTCATACGGTCTTACAAACCAAGCAATGGTGGGTTAAGGGTCTTACTTAAGGACCCAAATGTGGTAGGTTGGCAGAGGTGGGATTTGAACTCTGGACCAGAAGGTACAGTACTTTAACTGCTAGGCTAACCCCCTGCCCATCGCCTTGATTTGCATTTGAATTTAAAACTCTAAACAGTTCATTTACTGGAATTAAGACCGACAGACTTTTAAATTCAAGAGCTTAAAAGATTTTCGAATACAAAACGTGTTTACATGGAGATACAGCAGAGACCGAGCTTTACTCTGCGCTTTGGGTTTTAGGTTTTCTGGGGTTTTGAGCGCTTGGTTTGATGTATTTTTTCCTCTGAGAAGATAAAACAAAATAACGGAAATAACAGTAAATAAATGCAAATCTGAAACCTGTCTCGCGTCGTGTTCTAGCACATAAGAAAAGCGTGATGATTTTCTTTCACTAATATTTGAGAACTTCACGAATTGCATTTAAGAGCTTTTGGAATTTCCTGGCGTTAGCTTTGGGAACACTTGCAAGTTTTTTCTTTTTCTCAAAAAAATCTCAATTTTTATGAATTGAGAACCTGGATCAACATTTGTTTTCATTTGGTTCAAAAGTACCTTGAAGTAGGGATTTCCCATGTTGATGCGTTTTGGGGGGCCTGGAAGAGCCTCTTCGACGAAGTAAGCTAAAGTCATGCAGGCATACCCGTGAGAGGCAAACAGCGCCGCTCGATACTCCACCAGACCCCTCGCCAAACCCCACAGGTCCAGCACGGCTGGGAACGGGCCCGGACCTGGAGCAGAGGCGAGGGGCACACTATAAAAAGGTGATCGGGATTTAAATGACCTTTAGATACATGGGTTGAGTCTCACCTGGAGGGAGGAATAACGTCCCCACCAACTTGTTTTGTCGAACCTCTATCCTCTTGACTCCTGGTGCAATGTACCAGCGCTGAAGAGAGACCTCGGCCAGTACGCGCTCTGCTTCTGGGTGATCTTCAGACAAGGACACATGACCCTCCAACACGGAAACGTCCACCGTAAACGGGGTCTCCACGTTTAACTTTCGCAGCCTGAAAGCATCAAAACGATTCTCCGTTTTATTATTTCTTTGTTTGACGACATCTGCTGGTGAAACAGTGGAACTGATTGTACTTTGTGCTCAAAGCTTCGTTTTTCTACACAAAATGAAACTATGGATGGCCTTCTTCTTATACTAATCCATGTTCTCAGCAGTCACCTCAGCAGTCTCTGTCCTGGCCCGGGCTGGAGAGTCCAGAAAAGTCCCATTGGCTCACAGCCCACGTAGGAGCCGCCTACAGACGAGTGTTTGGTCACTGAGGATGGAGAGCAAACGTTATCTCCCTGATAAAAGCTCGTACTTTCACAGAACGACCTGTAACTCCAGCTCAGATCTCACACTGTTGCCGATATAATCGGATCGTTTGTTGGTATTTCTGACCACAAGCTTATTGGAGCAACAATTAACACTCTGGTTTCACATCGTTCAGGCAAATCACTCATTTCATTTCGTAATACCAAAGATATCAGTCCCCAGACCTTGAATACTCTTCTTCACTCCTCTCCGCTTTCATCTATTGCTCAGCTGTCCTGTCCTGATGAGATTCTGTCCATTTATAACCATACAATTTATGAGATACTAGGCAAAATTGCTCCCCTGAAGACTAGGTAAGTTCCTGCTGGGCGCTTCTGCCCATGGTTTACTCCAGAACTCCATATAAGGCCATTTTTTTTTCCAGATTTTCTTCTGTTCATTACATTTTTTTCCAATTTCATTTTTTTCCAGATTACATTTTTTTCCAGATTCTGGAAACATTTTTTTCCAGATTTATTTTTATTTTTTTATTTTTTTCAGATTTTTCCAACGGTTTTCTTCTGTTCATTAAATTTTTTTCCAAATGTTCCATTTCTTTCTGTAGACCTCTTAGCATATACAGAACACGTGTACCTACAGTTGTGCTTTAAAGTCTACTGGTTCCAATTACATTTCATCTGTTATTAATACTTCTGGAAATGTTTCCCTTTTTTCCATCATTAATAAACTCATTAAGCCCCCACCCCGTGATTACTGTAGCTCTATTGAGCAATGTGTTTCTGACATTTTTTCATGACAAAATTCACAAAATATACCAGTAGTTTTCATCGGCTCTACCTCCACATGATCCTTCTGACATCTATCCGAACCCAGAACACAAAGCATTGGCTACTTTTTTCCCGACTAAGCCGGACAATTTCAGAGAACTTATTTCAAAATCAAATGCTTCTACCTGTCTTATTGACCCTGCTCCTACTTTGCTTCTTAAAAAATGTCCTTCACTCTTAACCATGCCCATCTCACATCTTATCAACAGGTCCCTTCTGACTGGTCATGTCCCAGTATACCTAAAAACATCTGCCATTACTCCAATCCCTAAAAAACCTGGTCTAGATGTAGATAACCTTAATAAC
>JAUZSV010000869.1:0-10648 GCA_034780495.1 Parotocinclus cesarpintoi | reverse complement strand
CTTAACCCACAATTGCTTGGATTGTAAGATTGTATTAATTGTAAGTCGCTCTGGATAAGGGCGTCTGCTAAATGCTGTAAATGTAATGTATGAAATGTATGACTAACTCAACTGTCAAAGTCATCATAACAAATACACAGCATGTCAGAAGTTCAAAATGATATGCACTATTCACAAAATTTGGAGATACTTTAAAATGAAATATCCCATAATTAAATAATCCATATTGTTTTGTTATTTTGTTAGCATTGTGGAATGTGCCATTTCACTGGATGTGAAGTCCATTTTCTGCATACTGGCTTTTTTGCCTCCTCAATAAATACACTGAATTTAAAGCCAAATCTAACATATTTGAAACTTAACGTTATCTTTCTTGCTAATGTTAGACTAGCCAAAAACACAAAGTCACATACTTTTCTTTGTCTGATTTGTAGTGACAGATGGAATTGGATGTTGTCTTGCTGATTTTGGATCTGCAGACCTTGCATATCGCTGTTGTCTTTTTACTAATTAAATCAACAACTTAATTTTGGAATAACCGCTTCAATGTTACAAGCTTTTTTATACAATTATCCAGTCATGTTTTAACACAAAAAACGATATACTTTTTAATACCTAAAATGAATATATGTAATTAAACTCATGTCTCAATTCTAACTTGGGTCCCAAGTCATGACTGTTCATCAATGGTAGTCAAGTCCTTAAATACACTGGTCACAAAAAGTAAGGGACATCTCCTAATATCTGCATAATAAAATATCCCCTAATTTTCGTGAACAGTTTATGTCAAGTCGTGTAATTTGGGTCCCCCACCTCTGCTGATGTAACCATAAATAAAACAAATAAACAACATTTGGACATGCAGCATCGCTGCCGCACAGGAAGAAGGTCCCGGGTTCAATCCCAGGGTGGAGTGGCCTGAGTGCTTACTGTGTGGAGCCTGCATGTCCTCCCTGTGTGTGCGTGGGCTTACTCTGGGTACTCTCACAGTCCAAAGACAAGCGTGTTAGGTTAATTGGTGTCTCTAAAAGTGGCTGTTAGTGTGTAACTGTGTGTGTGTGTGTGTGTGTGTATGTATGTGTGCTCTACGATGGATTGGCACCCGTCTAGTATTGTTTGTGTCCTTGTGCCCAGAGTTGCCGGATGGGTACCGACTGGCCCGCGATCCTGTGTGGATTAAGCAGAAGATGATGAATGGATGGATGGATGTTTGGACAAGGTTTAGAAATGCAGAATCCGGTTTGGAATACTGCCATTTTGTATAGTATACTACTCCAAAAAAATTAGGGGACTAATGAAACATCCCCTTATTTTTGGGAACAGTGTATAACGCTAGTGCGGGGAGGACACGGTTCTCTTAGACTTGGCCTGTATTGTTTGCTAGCTGCGCTGACGTCATAGTCGCCGTCGGCAGGAGCAGGTAGCTAACGCTAGTTACACCAGAGCTGCGCCAGTCGCTTTCTAAAATGGCTGTTGTTGAAGATGGAGAGCGGATAAAATAGTAGACGTTAGAACGGGACACCAACAGGCAGACCAACCCGAAGCGGACTGGTTTATAATACTTTTCTTTACAGGTAATATTACACATAAAGCGAATTTAAACGTGTCTTTCCCCGACATTCGGACGTTGACGCGCCGCGACACGATAGCGCATCCGTCGAGACAAGGCGGCTGTAGATGTTTATAAACGTTTTTAATCGTCATTAAATGTATTTTTTGTAGTTTTAAAACCATCATGTTTGTAGTCATTGATAACGTTTTCGTTTGTAATGAAACCTTTTAGAAGCACCCCAGAGTGTTAGCTAGCTAGCAATAAGTAAATCATGTTGTGTTGACATGTCGGCTCGTCTGGGAAAATGCTGATGGTTTATTTATTTTGAGAAACGCATAATTTTGCGGTGCACTGTATCTGACAATTAAGTGGTAACATGTAAATAAAGAGATGGTTAATGTGTACATAATAACTAGGTTTATTTTTTTAAAATCTTGGTTCCTGTCTGTTTGTGTATGTTGTTATTCGGTAATGTTCCTATTTGAAATGGCCCAAATGGAAGGCGTTCATTTGTGACGGAATAAGAAACTATCAGTCCCGGGTAGATTCCTTTTAAGGGTTACACACATTAAATATTACAATTACACTTACACACAATTACACTTAATTACACAGCCATTTTATTAGGAAACTCATTTAGGCATGTAGACATGATCAAGACGATCCGCAGAAATTCTAACTGAGCATCAGAATGGGGAAGAAATGTGTTTTAGGTGACTTTGATCGTGGTATTGTTGTTGGTGCTGCGTAGTATTTCAGAAACTGCTGCTGTGTTGGGTTGTTCGTGCACAGTCATCTCTAGGGTTTACAGAAAATGGGCCAAATAAAAAAAATATCCAGTGAGCTGCAGTTCTCTGGGTGAAAATGCTTCTTTGATGCCAGAGGTCAGAAGAGAAAGGTCGGACTGGTTCAAGCTGTTAGGAAGGTGACAGTAAGTCATGTGTAACCACTCGTTACAACCATTATGCACAAGAGCCTCTATGAATGCACAACAGGTTGAAGCAAACTTTGAAGCAAATGGGCTACAGTAGTCGAAGACCAAACCTGGTGCCCTTTTTTGTCAGCAAAGAACAGGCAAATGAGTCAACATTTCACACAGGCTTACCAAAAATGGACAGTAGAAGACTGGAAACGTTGCCTGGTCTGATGATTTCTTTGGAGTGTTTTTGTGGCAACATTTAGATGGTGGGGTCAGGATTTGGCATAATCTGTGACAAAACTCTGAGGAATGTTTCCAGTACCTTTTTGATGATTTCATGGAGAATTCATGAAGAATTAAGGCAGTGCTCTAGGATAAAGGGGTGCCAAAGTGCACCTAATAAAGTCTAGAGCGGTACCGATGGTGGAAAAGTCGATGCATTATATGCAGCAGTGTGTTGTCTTTTGAGTTTGTTCCCAGCATAAATCATGTTTTTGTATTTTTTTTTATTTTTTAGAAACATACAGAACATATTATTTGATCAGGACTGATCATTGCGTAAGAATTTACGTACAGTTATGGTGGGCTATATAAAGATATAGTATCACCTTATAACTCCCAAATGGGGCATTAGATAAACTGTAGATATAGGGAATATAATAGCAAATAATTAACATCAAATGATAAGGAAATGCATGCAGTTTAGTCACTCCTATTTATATTTATTTATTTATGTTAACTCTATTTTGGACCATAAGATTCAGGGTTGAAAACCAAATCCAACCTATGCCAAGCTGACTATTTTGGATCCTTGAGCAAGACCCTTAACACGTAATTACATGGATTGTAAGAATGTAAGAGTTTTAAGTCGCTTTGGATGAATGACCAAATGTAAATGCTTGTAAACAAACTGAAACATGGCATATTTCTGAAATTTGAACAACCCAATACAAAAACAGGAGATTGAGTAAAAAAAAACCCACAAAAAAACAAAAGCACTTTGCACAGAGCTTGGATAATGCATTCTTGTATTTCTTGGCTATTTCGTTATTTCCGTTGTGTTATACAATCTAAAAAAAATGTGCAGAAACTATTTTTTTGTCCACAGATCTGTAAACATTTGCTGCATTATGAATGAGTGCGCGTGTCTTCACTCATGTTCCATGCTATGGTTTGACACCCTGTTTATTTGCTCCCCACCTTGCACCCCGTGCTGCTGCTTAGGCCCCAGCTCCCTATGACCCCTGACTTGGATTAAGTGGTTTTGAAAATGAATGAATTTGAAATCAAACAATAACATGCATCACATTCACTGAACAAGCCCAGCTAACTTTGAGCTAACTTTTATACCAGTTTTACGCTTGTAATTTAAAAGTTTGTGCAACAGCATTGCCTATTGACAGTTATTTATGTAACAAACAATGTTTACAGCATTGTGACCTTATAGATCAGTTAAATCATCAATACAAATATACTGCTGTTTCGAAAATTAGGGGATACTTGATTTTGACATACCCCCTAATTATTGTGAGCAGTATAGTAGATACCCTAATTATCAGTAACCAGTGATATACCCTTTAAAGGTCATAAGTACAATAGGTATATACAGACACACACACACACATTCAAATAGCACATCCAGTTTTTCTGTGTGCTTCTGTATCGTACCCCTCATAACAATATAAAATCTGTATACTAATATAGCTTTATTTTCAGTTAAACACGTCAGCCGTAGTTGTATGCCCATGCCATTAAGACATAGTGAATCTAGCCTAACTAAAAGCTACGATTCGATCATAAATCTGTACTCTAGCTATATTGTGGCTAGGCTTGTGTACAGCATTAGAGGTGACAATTTTATTGGGCCACAAAACACATTCTGACTTTGTCAGCTTGCATGATGCAAATCTTTTAGAAACCACCAGAGTTGACTGTGATAAGAAGCCTTTGCATAATTGCTTTGTTTTAGAAAGCTGTATGATCTAAAAGAAGCATTTGAAAGTACAGTGTCTGTCGACTGAGCATGTGCCAGAGAGAGCAAGCGCCAGCCTAGCCTAGTGGTCATGAATAACACATGATGCCATTCCTTAACAGCAGTACACACACACACACCCTGTAACCGCATAGGTGTTGAGGGAAAGGCAGCAGAACAGCCTCCTAAATAGAAGCAGAGGACGGAGCCTTGCACTGTGGGTAAGGTGTCAAGCTTTGTCACATACGGTTGAATATGGGTTTGTGTATCAGTGATAAGTGTGCATTGTTATTTGTCTCTAGTTTCAGCAGCCATTGTTTCTTTGTTGTTTTCCTCCTGTTATTTGCACTAGATCTAATGATCACGTACAATGTTGGGCTAATGATTAGGCTGTATCTTTTAAGCTCCAATGTCTGAATGCACAGAAATTTGAATCAAACTCAAACTTGCTCCAGGTTTGATAATTTACCAAACTGGGTTTTATTAACTAAGGGTGTAACCTGTTTTCTGTCTTTGTTTATTTGTAGCATATTTTTATTTGCTTTAATTCTGTTATCCATTGTGCAAATCAATTTTTCTGCTAGTCTTGTGCAATGATTATGCACAAACAGGAGATTTAATTAAAAAAAAAAAACAACACTGTCTGGCACTCCTGTAATTAGCAGAGTCTGGCTAAAAATCCATCACAACAAATATTGATGTGATTCAGATTATACTGTGTCCATTGTGGCACTCTAATGACATTTCCTATGCCATTTTTGTTTTACATTTTGCAGTTACAGTGTCTGAACATTGAACTGTGCTTTTCCCTCCTTATGATTCAATAGAAGCCGCAGTGTATATAGTTACTGTGATTATTGGCTGCAAATGCAGGCTGTCATTTTAGTCTTGTTTGTCTCGTTTCCCATGCAGCTTCATATTAGCTGCCTCAGTCCTACGTAAGGTGCTGTTTGGCTGAGGTGTGTGTTTTACAGCTGGAGATCTGTGTGTGAAGATAAACGGCTTGCTGGACATGTGAGATTAGAAGGAACCAATGCGTTTTGATCGCCAGTCATGGCACTAACACTTTTGAACTGCACTGGTCACGCAGTTTGCCATGTCAGATGCAGATCAGATATCATGAATGGTTTGCATATATTTTGCAAATGTCAACTGGCAAGAGCCAGCTTTTACTCACGGTTGTTGTCAGTGCGATCTTCAAATAGTTTCCCCATTTCTGACTGATACCTTCAGTTCCTTTATCATTTTTTTGGGTAGGGTTAAAGAGAAAGGCTGCCTGTCTAAAAGAGGTAAGGCTTACTTCAGTTTTGGTAATCATGTTGTTTGTGTTCTTTAGGTGCCGTGGTGGTAAGCAGAAATCATGGACACCACCACATCCATTAAGATGACTACTATAGCCATCCAGAACCTCTTCGGCTATGTTGAGGAGGAGAACCTGGCTGCGCTCAAAACCCACCTGGATAAGTTCAAAGAGGTGGATGGTCGTAGTGATGTAAGTATAAGCATCTGTAAATGGATTAGTATTTTTTTTACTAAGTGGCATGCACATTTGATTTATATCCATCAGCCATGGCTTTAAAAGTACTGACGGGTGTACATCTGATGCTCTGCAAAACGCTCTGCTGGGTAACCTTGGGTCCTTACATTGGATGTTATTTTTTTACACATTCCACCTACCTAAATATTGTGTGCCTTTACAGGCCCATAAACTTTTATAACTACAGAAAATCAGATTGGGTTTTCTATAATACACACACAAAATGTCGATGTGACAGTCAACTCAGCTAAAAGGAATATCTGGGGCTCGGATTAGAATAGATAACAAATTGTTGCTGTGCCAAGCAAGTTCCACATTCTAAAACTGCTGACCCAAATCTGTACAGAAGTGATGTTTGGAATGCATGAAATAAAGAGCTTTGAAAGATCTCTGCTCATTAGAGATGTGTATTTAAGGTCATGAACACAGAGTGCCCTTTTTTCTACACAATTCCAATTTATAGGCAACCAACTGACCTAGATACAGATCTTACTGTCTTGTTCTCTGTCTGCGTCTCAGAATGGGCAGACTCCTCTGATGCTGGCAGCGGAGCAGGGCAGTTTGGAGATTGTCCAAGAGCTCATCAGAAGAGGTGCCAATGTCAACCTGGATGATGTGGTGAGAGAATGTTCGCACCATCTCGTTAGAAACACTAGACGTTTACCACATGTTAGTCTGACATCTACGTCACCTCAACGAATCCTGCTATAATAGATATTCAACCCCTGGCAATCATCACTCACTTTCTGTACATCACCTTCCTGCTTCACCACTGTTTCCGTGGCAACAGTAGCCAAATCATATTACAGTTTCCATGGTGACCGGGTGCTCTTCTTTCCTCCCGCAGGACTGCTGGTCTGCATTGATCTCAGCAGCTAAAGAGGGGCATGTGGAGGTGGTGAATGAGCTTCTGGAGAACAGTGCATACATTGAGCATAGAGACATGGTGAGATGTGTTGATGAGCAGAAGTCACTAAATAAACTGAAATATATTGAATTTATGTTCAATTAATTTTTATTTTACAGCCCTGATATAACGACCACATATAATTATTGCTTCGGCTCTTTATTAGAATACAGCCAGAAATTTGTGTGCATGATTAAAAATACTGAAAACATTCCAAAAAATAACAGCTTCTATGTGATACAGTGCAAGTCTTTAGAATATACTTGACCAATTGAAGCATTTGGCAACTTCATTTGTGACTTATTATGCATTTTTGAAAAGATGCTTATTGAGGAATGGTCTTAGAAAGGAAACATGGTGAAGATATGCTAAAGCTCACAAAGATCGAAATAAAGATCCGTTCAAAAGAATATTATGGAGTGATGAATTCATGTCTAATTAATTTTTCATGTCCACTTGCCAACAGGATGTTAAATATATCTTTTATGATTGGCAAATTTAAGATTTTTGTTACTTTATGATGGGAATCGGGTAATATACATTGAGCAAAAGCTATTCTTAAATTGGATTTTAGAATACATGGTACGTGATGCACGGTATGATACTCTGAATGAGGAAATCAGGAGTGCGTGATGTAGGGCGGAGGCACTGCTGGAGTGATGAGCACTGGGAAGTGGGGTGAGGAAAATCATTGGTCGTGACAATAAACATTTTGTTTTTAGTGTTTAGTACATTTTCAATAAATTGCATGATATTTAGCAGTTTGTTATGAAACAAGCTGTGTTAATGATTTTGCCCAACTGTAGGATAATGAAGGCGTTTTAAGCGTATTTAAATGCGGCAACTATATAATATATGTATCAAAATTTGTGGTTTATGATGCATTGATTTTGCCCGTACGTATCCCCATAATGAAACATGGACAACAAGTCTAATGGTGGCCAAAGAGCTTTGCGCAGTCATGTAGGTTAAATAATGTGTTCTGAAGTGAATAGTTAAATATGTGCCCACATTCAAACTGCAGGTTATCAGTATGAGGGTGAACCATCAATACATTTTCAGTGCAAATTAGCAGAAACCAGTCCACCAACCCCTCATGAGCTCAACTGAGTTAGGTGAAATATGATGCAATGGTGATTTTGTTATAATGATGTTTAAGGAACATGTTATAATAGATGATGTTTGTATTGATCAGGGGGGTTGGACTGCCCTTATGTGGGCTGCATATAAAGGTCGAGAGGAGGTTGCAACGGTTCTCCTGGACCATGGGGCCAACCCCAACACTACAGGACAGGTAAAGAAGAGAAGCCTTATTAGTGAGCTCATCTAAATAAAAGCTCTTGAACCCTTTGTTATAAATAACAATAACTCTTTCTAAAAATCTCTTTATTAATTGTCCCATTACGGCATATTTAACCGTCTGTGTACTGTTTAGCAGTATAGCGTATATCCCATTATCTGGGCTGCTGGCAGAGGTCATTCTGAAATCGTTAAGCTTCTGTTGAAGCATGGAGCCAAAGTCAACTGCTCTGATAAGGTAAACTCCTTTTTATATACATGTTAGTCTTTTATAATTGTGTGTAAGAAACCTGTTTGACTGACCTGCCCATGTATCCTTGCTTCAGTACGGCACCACTCCACTGATCTGGGCGGCCAGGAAGGGCCACTATGACTGCGTGATGCACCTGCTGGAAAACGGTGCTGATGTTGACCAGGAGGGGGCAGTAAGTGCTAGTGCATGGTTAACAAAGCCAGTGTTGTTAGGCAGTAACAGTATTTTGGATTTGACATTTTCAGCAGTGTGCTAATGTCACTCTGTTGTGTTTAGAATTCCATGACTGCTATGATCGTGGCTGTGAAAGGGGGCTACACTGAGGTCGTAAAGGAGCTCCTGAAGAGGAACCCCAACGTGAACATGACTGATAAAGATGGCAACACAGCCCTGATGATCGCTGCTAAAGAAGGCTACACAGAGATCGTGCAGGATCTGCTAGACGCGGGCACCTATGTCAACATCCCAGACAGGGTGAGCTAACGTTCCCAGTGAACTCGGGCTGTGCTGTTTATCATTACATTTGCTTATCCGTACATCCCATAGGTAGTCACTTTAAGATATGTCTGAAGTTTCCTTTTTCAATGCTGTGCTTGTTTTGTTTTTTTTGTTTATTTAGGCCTTTGTTTCTGTTTTTTGAAGGAAAAAAATGTTGATACCTCAATGAACAGCGATTACATTTTGCTTGTCTGATTTCTCTGGAGATTTGGAATTAATTCCACAAGGCTGAGATTGTCACTGTTTATCTGGTCCTGCTTAAAATAAACACATCTTGGCTGAAAGGTGTAGTATAGCTAAGGAAACAGTGTTTTCAATTGCTTTATTTATTATGCAATTGCATTATTAAAGACATAAGTAACTGCAATCTGGCTGATAACTTTAATGGGTCTGCTTAATACAGACATCAGTTGGTAAGAGGTCATATGTATGCATATATCGATGGCGAACACCTTCCAGCAGATATTAGAACAGGAACTATCTGTTTTATAAAATAATAGGTTTGTAAAAGTGGTTTATGATTTTATCAAACAGTAGCACTTTACTGTTTCATTACAGAACTAATGAAACAAAAATGGGTAAATGTAGTCGTAGAAGATTTTGCTGATTATGTTCATGCTTTACATATTTATTTTGTACAAAATAGTAGGTTGAACTGTAACCTTGTGTGTTTTTGTATTCTCTATTTAGAGTGGTGACACAGTTTTGATTGGAGCTGTGAGGGGTGGCCATGTTGAGATTGTGAGAGCCCTGTTGCATAAGTATGCTGACATTGACATCAGAGGACAGGTAATGCCTTTTGATATCATATACATATGATTTACGTCTATAGTCCAAATCGTGTTAGGTTTGTTTGATATATAAGGTTTCTGTGTTTTTCCTGCACTAGGACAATAAAACAGCTTTGTACTGGGCTGTGGAGAAGGGCAATGCCACCATGGTTAGAGATATCCTGCAGTGCAATCCAGACACCGAGACCACCACTAAGGTACAGTGGAACAAACCACTAGGAAGTCTATAAGACTGTCATATGTGGGCACTGTTACCTATATATATATATATATGTATATGTGTGTGCGTTTGTGTGTTTGTGTTTCAGGATTCTGAGACTCACTTGATTAAAGCCACAAAGATGAGAAACATTGAAATAGTGGAGCTACTCCTGGACAAAGGTGCAAAAGTGTCTGCTGTGGATAAGGTAGAACTCTATAATTTTTGTACAGGTATTCACCGCTTAACAACCGCATTAAGTTCTGTAAAAAAGGTCATTAACTGGAAATTACCATAGAAATATAAAGGTTATTTTTACAAGAAAATTGGATGAAGATGGTTTATGTGACAGAGGAGCATGTGACTGATGAGAACCGCAGAACGATTTTTACAAAAAAAACCAACTATACCCAAATGCATAAGCGATACTACTGAAACCATGAATAGAAGCCTACACATGCCAAACATTTTGTCATTTATGGGACTTCACAATAATCATTAAAATACAGTAATGTACTGTAAAGACACTGTGTAGGGGAAAGCTGTAACACATAAGATGATGCTAGCCTGGATCTCATACTACAGTATTACAGAAAACACAGAAGATCAGCCAGATGAAACAAAGATTCAGCGAGTAAATGCGAACCAGTTTATATAAACCAATTTCACACCAAACTGTTATAGGGACTAATTTGAGAGGAACTACTCCAATTCATGCTGT
>JAUZSV010000860.1:900-13806 GCA_034780495.1 Parotocinclus cesarpintoi | reverse complement strand
AAAAATAAAAAAAAAAAAAAAAAAAAAAAGGTGTAAAAAAAAAGAAAAAAACAACAGGTGGCAAAGTTTTACGCCATCACAAATCACGAACTGTACGTCTGAACGTCTGAGCGTAAGCATGTGAAAGGAATTCTGTACTTCCTTCACCGCCTTCACCTCTGCTTCTCACATTCTGCGGTGCGTCCAAGGACGAACGCGAATGCAGACTTTTACGCGGAAAACCTGTAGTAAATCAGCTTTTGTTACGGAAACGTGGCTCGTTTCCGATAAACGAACAAAACGCCAGGGCCAGCTTTTCGCAGGTTTAAACGTCCTAGGTTAGCTTTCTGAATAATTTTTTATGTCTTTAAACTAAACATTTCAGTTTATTTCAACCCCCCACAGAGACATTTCATGTTTTGTCTGGTAAGCTTGATTCCGTACGTTAATATACATCGGTTCCGGCATTCCTGAATTACGGCAAAATCCAGGCTCTGTCTGGACACGGGGTTGGGTCGGTGCCCTTGCCAAGGGTCATTTCCGCTTCTGTGATGGCAGCATTAATGCAGAAAAGTACATTGCGATTTTATTTAGAGCTTAACAAGCTGCCTTTTCCTGGAACGTCCGGGCACAATACATTTTAGAAAGGCTCCACAAAAGAAGAGGGTACGGGTACTAGACTGGTGTGCTTACAGTCCTGACCTGTCCCCAATAGAATAAGTGTAAAGAGTTTGCAAGTTTGGGTATCCGTCTGGAACGGCAACGTCACAAAGAGGTCACCGCTTTGCGGTCGCACCCTTTTTTCAGAGCGTTTTGCAGGCCTGAAATGCAGGAACGGATGTTTATTAACCAAAGTACCGCTGAGCAGATCAAAGCTGAAGTACCAGGCTTTATTGCACTGTGTTTATTTCTCGTTTTCCACACCCTCCCCAACTCGAGCTGTGCGACTGTTACGCTCTTCTAACCATAAGCAGTTGTCGGGTAATGACTTTGCTCAAGGGCCCAACAGTGACAGCTTGGCAAGGCTGGGGCGAGAACCCTGTTCTGATCCGGTGCCTTAATCGCTGCAATAGAGTTGAAAATGATTTTGAACTGCATGGCTAAAGGTGTGTACACGTCCAGCCATCTTATGCGCAGCTTATCAGCTGCTTAAACGCCCCTCTTTGCAGATATTGCAGCCTTTAAACATCTGAGAAGGTTTTCCTGCAGATTTTAGCTTTGTATTCGCTTTTATTCGGCATTAGTGACGTCTGACGCTGCCGCCGGGTGATAAGGCTGTGCTGGAGGTTTAGATATTTTAACCCAGATCAGGTTCTGTACGGTCCAGTCGGATTAGAAACCGTTTTTATGCCGTTCTGCAGTGCGTCATTGTGCGAAACCGTATTAAGACCGTTAAAACTAGGGCCGGCCACTGCCATCAGTTCTAGTACCAATCTGGATTGTCTGCCTAAAACGTGACACTTCACTCCGGAAAATGCGTTTTAAAAATGCTGTTGGAGCAGCACTGCTGTGCCTTATCCACTCCTACCAGAGCAACACATCATACACAATAACACACCAGCACCAGGTCAGAGTCGGTGCAGTTCCGAGAAGTGTCCAGCGCCCAAACGGGGACTTATCTGTGCTGGACAGCCGAGTAAAGATAACGAACAAAGGATGTAGAGAAACATCTCTAAATGATGCTCATTTCCTACAAGAGTGTGCCCCACACCATTACACCACCAGCCTAATCCTATACAAGGCGTCCGTGCTAAACCTTTCACCTGTGCACTCGGGGTTGTGGCACTCCCGGCTCTCGGCCCAGTGGCCCCGGCACTCGGAGCCACCATGGGCGGCGGCTGAGCACTGCCTCTTCCTCTGCTGGGTCCCGTTAGCACACGTCACCGAGCAATCACTCCACGCGCTCCACTCCTGCCACTGCCCATCCACTGTGGGGGTACAGCGTAAAAATTAAGGGAGGAACAAATGAAGATCGGTTAGATAACCTTGGTACTGCGATTCAAACCATATTTTAAAACTCCTGTCAAGGCACAAGTTGGACAATTTGTTACTGGTCCCAAGACGTTTTGTTTTTGCTCCACCGCTTTACTGAAAATCCCTTTGGCTTATGCGCGATTTAGAATTCTTGTGAATTTCCATAAACGAGCAATGCGATGCCATCAGGGATGCCGTGTAGGTGGTAGCGTTCCACTCGTGTTTTTAGCGGTATCTGACACGTTTGAGTATCGTTTGCACACAGGCGTCTTTATACAGTATTCCATTAAACAGGGAGAGTCAGAAAGGCACAGGACGGTATTCCCATTTATTCGGAATACCCCAGCAAGTAATAGTGAGGTGTTTGGGGAGGGGTCCGGAGTAAGGCCGGAGATCAGAAATCGATTGATACAATCAGATTGGCGATATCTGATGTGGTTCAAACGTTGACACCGGAATTTCAAAATTTCTGTCGTTCAGATTGGGCCACTAGAGATGGAACTGATTAGTCTGATGTCCTGGGAACGCACAACAGCCGACGCCCAGGAAGATCCACCAATGATCAGGCAGCACCCTTGCATCACTCATAGATACATTTGGAAACACCGGGACAGTGGGCGACCAAGAAGGGTCCTGTGTCTTGTGACTCTCGATGTATTACACGTGACTATACGTCCAGTTCGGGCAATGAGCCGTTTTCCAAATCTAACGCGCACCTGTAATTTTTCAGCGGAACGTTTGGTGCATCGGAGCGTCCTTGTTGTTTTGGATTTCCTTCACTGGGCACAAATCTGATGCCACTGTTAGATCAGACATACCATTTTTTTGGGAGGGAAGCAGCCCAGAAACGACTTGTCCGGAAGGGGAACAGGGATTAGGCCCACAAAGATTAGGTCGAAGATCGGTGGAAAAGCGACGAATGCCATGTTTGAAATCGTTTCTCTATAACAAATCTAACGGTGGCCTTAGACTTTTGCACAGTACGCCCGTTCCTATGTTTTGCTGGCGCCTGCTCCTGCGTCGGGAGGGGAGATGATCCCCTGCGACCTTTCTTTTCGCAATCACAGCCTATTGTCTCCGCTCTCGCTTGTTTTCCTTTTTTCCCCCCCACGCTCTGCGTGAACCGATTTGGTCGAACGGTCGGTCCGCGGGCGGGCGGAAACTCTAGGGCGACTCGTATTGTCATGCAAGTTCTCATTTCCGAGCACAAACCGAAAGCCCGGGCGGCCATTTAACGCAAAGTTCGACCTGATTGCATTTAAATAGAGGAGCGGATTGTTCTGGAATATCAATCGACCGTGCCACGCAGGAAGCCCAGCACGAAACGTAACGTTCCAATTCAAACCGACTCCGTTTTGTGCCGAGGAACCTCGCTGCTCAACAATCGGTTTGTTCTCGGCCGTTGACGAGGAGGCAGGCGTCATCGGTAATAACGGTAAAATAAAATAAAATCGAGCGTTCAGGAACCTTACGTGAAGCGGACGCAGCGATTGGACAGGGGAAAAGTGCGACGCTGGGAGGAAAGCTGCTAATTGATTGCCTTTTTTTTCCCCTGCCGAACAGAACGGGGCTTTTGAGGAGACAAACAAGGCAGTCTGGGATCAGATGGAGAGCAATCTGTCCGCCGCGGCGACAAAGCAAAACGTTTTCTGCGTATAGATCGCCGTGCTATCGCTTCGGCCCCACGAGCCGGTCGGTCCCGTGATGCCCGCTCTGCTCTTTTACGCGTTGGGTGGCATCCCCGGGTTATCGTGAGCGAATCCGGTTGCAGGCCAAACCATTCCCGATAGAGACCCCAGGGCCGGTTGGCGAACGGGACAGGGGATGGGCCAAGTCGGAACCTAAAAGGGCGAAAAGAGAAGAAAAGAGAACCGACCTGGACAGAGGGCAATGTTGCAAAGCTTGCTCTGAGTCTCGGGGCCGTCGCAGCCCCGGCCGCCGTGCTGAGGCGGCGTGCAGACCCTGGTTCGAGTGCGGTGACCCCGGCCGCAGGTGAACGAGCACAGACTCCACGGGGACCATTCCTCCCACACGCCGTGCACTGCCAACACAGGAAAGGAGTTAACACGAGGAGGGGGGGCGCAAGAACACCTCCTTTAGGCAAACATCCACACACAGCCAACGACTGGACGTCTTAGCCTGTTTAAGTTAGGAACGGGAACGTCGGGGGGGGGGGGCATGCAGCTCCGAATGTGTCAGATGGATGAATATGCGTCTTATCGGTCGCCTCTGCTTATTGGTTAGTGATTTTAAAAAAGGGATTCATTAAGTCATGTTTTTGTTATCCTATTATTAGAACTCGGTTCTGGCTCTTTGTGCTTTCGGTCACTTCCCTTTTGAAATACCCCCTCATTTTTGGAACCACAGTATATACCCCGAGCATACCTTCTGTAGGAAGTGTCCCAGTATCAGTATACCAGTAGTACACTTGTAGTTTAAGTGTACAATTCCAGTATTTCAGTGCATCCTGGGACCTAGTTGGCCCAATATTTAAGCATTCTCAATGCAATAATTAAAAAACGACTTTTTATTTTGTACTACAGCCAAACTGGGACGCTTTTTAACAATTGAAAAGTGGCCCGTCTCCAAAATATGGCCAAATTTGTGCCCTCCCGGGTATCATGTGTCCTGTCAGAGACTCCAATCCACCAAGTATACTTCTTCTACCGTAAGTATATCTCAAACAAAACAAAAACAAGTGTAGACCAAATAGACTGGTCTGTGTACTTGCCAGTGTTTGCTTTAGCTCTGAGAAGTACAAAGAGCGTTACAGAAGGGTTGCCAGACCCTCCGTGTCTGCACAAATGTGTGATAATCCGGACTCGCGATCAAGTAAAGCCCCTCGAAACCCTGGCTGTAACTGCATAACGAAATAACGGCCACTCTTAATAAAGCACAAAATTTCACACCCAAAAAGGGGAGGGCAACAAAAAAAAAAAACGAGGCACCTAGACAGGCCGTTTAGCGCTTTTTTTCTTTTGTTTGGGCAGCATCAAGGACTCCACAAACAAAGAGTTTTATCTTCTTGCTTCTCGACCTCAGTCAGATACAATCAGCAACAACAACAACAAATAAAAACCTCCCAAATTCTCAGATTATCTCTTTTCAGCCCATATTAGCGATGCATCCGAAACAGTATTGGCCAAAACTAGACACTGAGCCAGGAATAAAAGTTTTATTTTTATATAAACTTGTTGGATTACTATTTTTTTCACTGGTGATTGGATTAAATGATTCCACACAGCCGACATTTTCACTCCTAATCTGTAACTGTTCATTGAAGATAATATATATATATATAAAATCATTTAACATTACACAAGAGTGCTGGCCAAAAGTCTAAGGCCACCATTACAATGCAACCAGAAAATACAGGGATAAGAAAAGGATAAGAAAACTTGAAGAAGCAAAAACAAACTCAAATCATTCAAAAAATGTTCTTCACTTTAAAACCCCTCGCACGCCTTGTGCCGCAAGTCTGTTCGGCTTCCTCCGGGCTCAAGCTTCTTTTCGAGGCTTTTTGTTGAGAAATAAGAGCGGCTCGTAGGACGGGCCACTCTCGAGCACGGCTGCTGCTTTTCCCCGGCTCACTAACTCGAACAGCGGATTATGTTCGGCTGGCAGGGGCGCCATCGGACCCGGGATCGAACATGATGTCGCTGTGGTCCACTAAAATCACGCCGGCGAGAAGTCAATTTCGTCCCGGGTCGCCGAGCATTTCCCGGAGCCATATTTCCAAACGCTTTGAGTGTTTCGGCTGGGTGTGAGCCACATCTGCTGATAATTAAAAGACGGCCAGGCACGCTGCAGGCCAGATACTGATAGCTCATAACTTTGTTTTGGGTAGCCATGTGCCAAAAGTACATACAAGCAAAGGCAAAAAAAAAAAAAAAACGAAACAATTAAAGCCGCTTTGTCTGAGACTGCAGCTGACGCACGCGTGAAGAGGACGTTTTAGACGTCAGTCGTCTTTTGGGTGCCGCTTGGACAACTAGATAGTCTCCGTATGTAGCTCAGTGCTAACGAGCCAGCTAGGGGATCCTAACGAGGGAGCTATGGATCTTAACGAGAGGGAGCTAGGGATTCTAACGAGAGGGAGCTAGGGATCTCAACGAGGGAGTTAGGGATCTTAACGAGAGAGCTAGGGATCCTAACGAGGGAGCTAGGGAACTTAACGAGAGAGCTAGGGATCTTAACGAGGGAGCTAGGGATCCTAACGAGAGGGAGCTAGGGATTCTAACGAGAGGGAGCTAGGGATCCTAACGAGGGAGCTAGGGATCCTAACGAGGGAGCTAGGGATCTTAACGAGGGAGCTAGGGATCTTAACTAGGTAGCTAGGGATCTTAACGAGGGATCTAGGGGTCCATTTTGGCCAAAGGTGGGGCTAAAGTAAGAATTGAAACGGCATCGGTTCGCTTTTTGTTCAGCGATGAAGTTTCTATTGAAAGAGAAGTTGAGCAAAAATGTTCAATCAGGAAAAACCGGCCAAGAAAACGACGGCGGTTGCCCCTCTGGTTTTGAGCTGCGGCCATTGAAGCGTCTCTGTGCCTGCAGCCTTTCATTTTGTCCGAAAAAGAGAAGTGCTGACGGTGCAGCTGTTTTGTTTTGACTGAAATTCGGGTGCATCTCTAATAAATACTGCATACCACTTCAAGCTCATTTTCCAGCCAATCTGATTTGAGGCCCGGTTCTCCGCCGGCGTTTATCATTTATGAGCCGCTCCTGGAGGCCGAATACATAATGCAGTGTAAAGTTCAGAGAGACAGCTACGCCAGCGCGACCCAATACCCCCGCCGGTCCGCCCCTGAGAAACGCTTTCACTCGCACGGCGTTCCCGTTTCCGAATTCGTGCCGTGTGCAGGTTGAGAAAACGGTACGAACAATTCGCCTCGGCAGAACTGCCTAACTAAAAAGGGGGGCCGTAATCCGACTTTTTGTTTCTTTTTGAGCCTTTCGGTAGCCGAAGGAATTCTGGCTCCACCGTCAAACCCCATCCGGTCTGGCCATAAAAACGTTTTGACGTTTTGAGCTAGCGCTCTTAAGTCGTCGGCACCTACCTGGCCTCACTCCAGCCGGGTGTTCGTCCTGAATAGGCCACGCCCCGGTCTGGCTTTTTCCGTTTCTGAGCTCACGCTCGCCCCTCCCGCGACCAGTTCGCGCGTTGCTCCCACTCGGGAGGCAACCTCGGCGCGCTCCTTTTTCCTTTCGCTTTTATTGTGTTACGAGCCTTACGCTCCGCCCTTCATCCCTTTTTAGTTGTTTTATATTATTTCCCCATTCTTCTTATACGTCTTGGGATATGCTTATCCCGCATACCTGTGTCCTAATAAAAAAAAAATTCTCGTAACACGAACGAGACGCTTTGCTCAGGAATGTTAATAAGGCGCTAACGGAGTTTCATTCGGCAACCCCGTTCAGAGAAATTCCATTTCAGAGACCTTTCCTTCTTCCTTAATTGAAATTCCGACGTCCGAGGCTGGTCCGTACAAACCTTTCTACGGGCTCCTTGGAAAGCTCTACGATTCGAGCGGCATTTCCGCTAGTCTGATCCAGCCATGCTGCACTAGCCAAAGCATCGTGATCGGGAACGTTTTTAACGTTTTATGAGAGAGCCTATAACTTAAAGCTGGTCCAGACGAGTTCAGGATTTTGTTCATTTCTTGCAAAGAGTGATTTTGTTTCTTCTTAATCTGCAGTGAAACAAAGACTAGAAGCTTTTAAGAGAGGTGGAGGGTGAAGGTGATGACCGTGACCTGTCACTGACTGAAATGAGATGAGACATGACATGGCAAACGGTCCCGTCGGAAGGAAAGGGAATGAGGTAGCATAATTAAGGAACAGCAAATAATAATAATGATGGCAATCATAGGAAATAATCAAAGTGTAAAGCTGACAGCAAAACTTACACAAGCAACAAAGGCATTACCAGTCATAAGTGAATGAGACGACATGTGCATACTGTAGATATAGATATATAGGTCGATATATATAATACACAGGAAGTGACATCGGTGCGTCTGCGGCTAACACTACCTGGACAGGGGGCAGTGTTATTGCAAACCCTTGATTCTCTTAAAGGGCCGCTGCAGTGTGTTCCGTAAGGCGAGACACATGTTCTTGTTCGCACCTGCGACCCTTGACCGCATGTGACTGAGCAAGAGCTCCACTGGGACCACTCCTCAGCACCTGGGTCACCTGTGTAGGAGAAGGGCGACACCGGTTAAAAGCAGCAACAAGGTCATAGAACAGCCCAGGTATGGGGGGTGGGTCCAGTCGGAGCAACGAGTTAAACCAGGGGGGTCCGTTAGCAGCTCAGAGTCAGGAAAGGCGAGCGAGTAAGTTTGGTTGGGTTTAATATCATTGAACTCATCTTTTCTCGAGTAACGTACACTCAGTTGCCAGGTCTTTAGGAATTAAGTCGCTCGGTCACTATTATGCATCCAGCTGTTCACAGCTTGTCAGCTTCCCTAACCCGTTCATCCATGGACCCCCGCAGGGAACGGCTCACCTCCCCAGGGCCGCTACTGCACTCGTATGCAGTATTTATTTCTGCCTTTCAGTAAACATGAGCATTTATTTGCTAAATGTAAAACGAAACACGACGTGTCGGGGCAGAACTAAAGCCCCGGGGGCGTCGAAAGCGTCCGTCTAAACCCTGAACTCTGCAAGGGTCCCCTTTTTCCCGACGCCGAGGTGGTGGGCGTAGATCCTGTATGTCCAAAAGGTTCAGAGTTGGAGCCTCTGTGGACCGTGGACTTGTTTGTCCAGGACATCCCAGGCAGTGTGCTCAATCCAGTTGAGATTTGGGCTGTATTTGACACCCAAGGCAACCTTTCACGAAGAGGCCCCCCGCCGTAAGGAGGGCATATCTGTGTGTGTTGTGACCCCTTCTTCACAGGCTTGGGGCGGGGATCACTGTTAAAGGATGATCCCCTAATAGGCCTCACCTCCCTCAGACACATGAGTCTAAATTTGGACAACGTTGTTTTTATTTTTTATATGGGGTTTGATATTGATGCTCACTATGTGCAAAGTTTCTAAATGACCCTACGACCACAGGTATCAGGTCTAATCCCATTTCGGTCCATGCCCTGTTTGGCAGAACGTCGAACGGTGCGTACCTGCACCGAGTACTGACGTTTTTCCCCCCCAAGGAAAACGTAAACCCGGTTCAGAAACATTGGTGTCCATGGGTTAGTCTTAGTCCTCGTTTCTTAGAGAACGGTCCACCACCTGAAGGACCTGCCTACTGGTCGTGACGAACAAGAGGGAAGGCTGACAAACTGGGCGTGTTAACAGACACGGGGCTGGGGTTAGGTAATTATACGGTCATCATAAGCATGCATAACACTCACACACTTAGGTAAGATCCTATAAAGCATGCTTAGAACGACCAAAAATGGCAACCGAGTGCAAATAGTCGCCCGGGTCATATTACTTCCATAACACGTTACCCGGCGGACTGGCCCTGAATGCCACCGTGTAACCTCGGGATACTCTCAAGTGGGAGCTTTGGTTTCATGTCATCGAGAATCGGGTCCGACTCGGGAACGGAGGGTGGGTGGGTGGGGGGGGGGCGGGCATGCGCGAGGGTAACGTAAGGAAAGCAAACGAAGGAGGAAAAGAAGAAACGAAGAGCAGCAAAGCATAAAACATGTAGAACGCATGCAGAATGACTTTCGGAAAAATCAGACAGTGGATGAATGTTAGGTCGAGAGCTACGGGTATTCCCGAAAAGGGCGTGGCTGTTCAATTACGTTGAAGATGACCTCGACCGCTGTAGGACTGGCACTAAAGAGAGGGGGAGAAACCAAGGTGACAGGAGGGGGAGTTTGGGATTTACTTGAGATTGTAGGAGTTTAGATGCTGAACTGGACTGTCAGACCAGGGTCCGTTTCGTTTCGCTTTAACGCGTGTTTAATGTGTGTGTGTGTGTGTGTGTGTGTGTGTGTGTGAGTGACATGGAAGATGTGCAAAACAATTAAGGAACTTGACTCCGTTTTAGCTCGTCTATTATAAGAAGTAATAAAGGTTAGAAAGGTAAAGGTATCCGTAGCTGACTGTAATCGTATTTAATTCCCATTAAGTGATTGCATGGCCATACCGCGTGCAAACGGTCTACTACGGGTCCAGCGTCCACCGCCTGGCGTCACCGTCTCCGTTTGGTTCCGAACAAGGGGACGTGCCCGATGAACTCCTGACAACGGCGTCTAAAACCGCGCTGCGATTGAACGACCATGATCAACACGAGACGCTCTCGGCTCGGTCGCACGCACGGTAAAATCGGCCGGCCGGGCTCATCGTCCGGACGGCGCTATGGGGTCCGATCGCAGCCTGAACTGAAAAGTGGATCAATTCGTCGTTGGTGCCGTGCTCAAATGAGGCGATGCGACAAATCAAAGTCTGAAATGGAGCAAACCAAAAGTGTGACGCAAACAACAGGGACGGGAAAAGCGATTTTGTAACTTCAGCATGCGTGTGCAAAAAAACAAAAAATGCAGCCGATGAGGAAACGAAGAGAAATGGACCTTCCCCTTTCCCGAGATGCATCCGATGTTCGAAAGCCATGCAGAAATAAATCAAGGGGGAGGGAAAAGTGAGGGGTGGGGGGACGACGATTAGGGGAACCTAAAGGGGTCTCTTTTTTTCCCATTATACGGTCACGGGGCCATTCCCAGCATGCGGACTGGAACGTACGATTAAGTCTCGACTGTCCTTTAGTGTTAGAGTGGAAGCAAAACCAAAGCTCCGTCAATTTGGAGGAGAATGTGGCAACATTGGTCTTTAGAGGACTCTAAAGAGGTAGAACAAAAAAAACAAACAAAAAAAAAAAGCATCTTCACTTAAAACGGTGCAGTATATAAGAGAGAGCATGCAAAAGTGACTTAGGATGAAATTACGTTTAGTTATTATAAGCATAAAGGAAAGAAACATAACTATGGTATTACCGGTTTGTGCCATAAATTTAGCAGACTCATCTCGCTCCTGTTGGCCCTTTGTGTCATGAACTGATCTTGGCCGTTGGCTTTTTACAGTATGCTCTCCGATCATTCCAAATTCTAGAGACAGAATAAAGGGTTCATGAAAACTAGGCTTTAGTACAAAGATCTTCAGAGATGAAACAAAATAAAAAGAGCTTAGAACAGTTCCGGCGGTGGCTTTAGAACGTCTAGGCAGTGCATTTTACTGTAAACAAAGATCACACATATGAGAAGGTCCTTAATAGCGCGGCTCGTTCGTTAGTGCTCCGTGTTTAACTTGAAAAGCAAATCACAGCACAGGACGGTTCATCCGTGGCGAGCCGGGAGCATTCGAGGCGTCGGATGGCACGGCTAAGACACAACAACACATGCAAATCAACTCACATTGGCTTTTTAGAACGCTCCCGGGGCCTCCCTCACCCTCCCCTCCCTCTTCACCCCCAACCGAGAGAAAAAGAAAGAAAAAAAAAAAAAGGAGTAGGGAAAAAACATGAAGGTAAAAATGTCCAAGCCGTCTGAAAGCCACGGAGGGGAGGGGGAGGGGACGGGAGGGGGAGGGAGGGGGCCGGTCGGTGGGGATCATGGACATGCTAGATTTGATCCACAGTTTCGTAATTCGTGGTGCAGACGAAGGAAGCGCTGTCGGGTATCTAAACGCGTCCCTAGTCCGTCGTCGGGGGGGGACGCATCCGCGAGACGAAATACTTACTGCGGAGGTAATTATTCGCGCGGACAGGTACCGTCCACCTCTGACGACCCCTTAAGCGTTAGACAGCGTTAGGGAACGCGGTGGAACCTCGCAATCTGAGCCCCACCCGTTACCACCCGAGGATTCGAACGGATCTGAAACGCCGTCTCGATCATCCCGTCCAGCAGGTGGCGACGCCGCCAGTACGGCGCAACCGCCGGCGTGATCGTGGCAAATTCCCAGGGTCCCACTGTAAAAACTGTCTTGTGCATAACTTATTCGCGGCTGAGTGACCGAGCACGAGTGGGCGCGCTCTCTGGTGGCATCTGTTGACAGAAAAGAGAATCGCAGGCTTGAATCATTTTTCAAAAGTAATGCCCTGATGAATATCGCTGTCCAAAATGGAACACTATGAGCAAAGGTTCCGTGCCGGCCCCGACGGAGCGTGAAGAGGACGTCAAACGGAGCGTACCCGTAGCCGGGCAGCCATGATTTCTTTCTAAAACAGGAGAACTTGATATGTTAAAAAACGCAACACGAATGAAAGCACAGCCATGCTCGCATCACTGACTGGGAATTAATATTCATACGAAATAAAGATGATTTCGGGTAAATAAGACACATTTCGGTCACCTTTACCGTCGTCCTGTATGCAAGAAATTAGCCCGTACGTGTTCATTACAGCTACGGGGGGGGGTTTATGGGGTTTGGGTGTGTATTGTCCAGGGACGAGTCTTCCGGCGCTGACCTACAGTACCTCAGTCCAGCATCTGGTGCAACCCATTGGCCTTGCAATAAAAAGCGTTCGTTTGAGTGGTGCCGGGCCAGACAGGCAGTGCCACACGGCGTGCCGTATAAATCACTGGCGAGAGCGGCGGCGCTAGAACATAAAAGTCAAAGAAACATCATCAATGCTAGTGGAATGACCTGCCCTCCAGCCTAAGACTTTTCATCCAGTTACAGCCTGGCTCTTTTAGGGGGTGAAATATAGCCAGGTTAGCAGCCGACCGCTTTCACTCTTTTCCCCCGGTCTGATTTACATCCAGAAGCCTTAAGCCATCACGCAAGCATGCTTGGTCACATTTGACGGAAAGCAAATGCCCCCTTCCCCCCTCCCTCCCTCCTCTGGCACTGCAACGGCGACCCCTTACCAGTCCTGCAATACAGTGTAATCCGGTTTAAGGGGACCACATCGGGACGGGATCGTTTTTGGTCCTAATAACCGGCTGGTCCGATTAAACGAACATGCCCTATGTTAGAAGACGGGACGTGCTATGTAACATA